>JAGFPH010016521.1:0-19186 GCA_018207615.1 Philaenus spumarius
ATATGCTTGGCATGTGGGCTGACTCCAAATGAAACTGGATAGAAATAAGTACAAAGTTTAGATCAGAATATGTTCCTATATTATGAACCAATGTTTCTACAGTCATTGACGCTACAATTTACTTTGATAAAATAAATATAACATGAAATTTGAGTTGGCCAACTCTCAAAAGAAACAAATTCCATAAGACAAATAAACATGAAACTTCCTTAAGACTAACAACAAATGTAATACCTATTTTTTAAAATCCTAATATCTACTATTTAAAATTGTCATCAATTATATTTGTTTGACATTATATTCTTTCATATACATATGAGGCTTCGACAAAAATGCAATATGTTATTTTACTATTTATCTATTTAAAATTATATAACAAGTGTCTCACTTGTATTCCAACTCTTTATATATTCCAAAATGAGATTAATTAATTTCTAACTCAGTATATGATTTCGGTTGTTCTGATTTTCTGACCTATTGAGATCTGACTTACATTAATAAAAGTTTAAGATTACTTACATTACTCTCCACCCTTTCGTACACTTTCACTACACAATTTATTTAGATTTTTCACTCAACACTTCCTTTTATATTAAATTGAATTTTCACATGACACTACACTGGATTAGATATTTATATTTCATTTGTTAACTACCTCGGGATTGAACTTCAAAAGATTTCTTATACTCGAGCTTGATTGATTATTTTATGTGTTCCTTCTTTGAAGATTAATTTTGGACAGACCCCAGTTCACTCACCCAGATTTCCCACTTCCTTCTTTGTACTTCCATGCCTCTCTTTTATTGGTTCATTTGAATTTGTTAATTTCTGAAAGTCAATTTTGTTGCTCTGATTGGTTATTAAGTATTGCCGAATTAATTTACCGAATGTGCATAATTTCACACGTAGACCACTTGAACAATGCCTAATATGCTGTTTGTAAAGTTCAATGCCTTTGCTGCTGTTAGGTGAAATTCAATGCCTTGCACGTGTTGTCATATATCCTGTTTCTCTAATCAACTTGGTCTTTTGAATTAATTTTATATTTTTATGTTTTAAAATTTTTGTTTTAATAATTTTGGAATATTGGTGTTCACCAATATCTCCGTTACACTATCTTTGTTTGTATCTGTCGTGGATCTCGAAAACGGCTGTAACGAATTCAAAGAAATTTTGTATTTAGGTGTAGTATTGATTTTTAAGTACACCCATATAGTTGTATTTCGTGTAAAAACGCAATTTTTTTAGAAAATCTAATTTAAAAGTTGAAAAATTTTAACATAGGGTCTTATGGGTTGCCATGTTGGTTACAAAATTACAACGAAATAGTAAAATAAAGCAATCAAAACAGCTGTTTATAAACAAGCCATGAGATTGAGTATTATCCTAAATCAGCTGTTCATTGGATAGTTTTTAATTACTATTAAAAGACAATCTAATTTATACTGTTTTAGCACGTTAGAATTAGAATAAATTGTTCTGATTTAACAATTTATTTTATAAAAAAAGTAAACTTGGCAAAAATGGATAAATTCTAATAGTCAATTTTGTAATATAGGCCTGGCTCATTTCTGAAACATAGTATTGAGGTTATGTTTACTACTGTATATTTAGTCCTGGTTTCAAAACATTAGTTGACAGAAGATAGTAGAACTAGGACTAAAATCGTAATGAAAGTTTCTCATGTTTCTAAAGCATGTATTTGAGGTTATAATTAATCTTGTAATTACCGTTAATATATTTAAGCCTGGTTTCATAATTTTACAAACCAATGTACAAACGAGCCAAAGATTAACGAGATTCATTAGCGAATTTTCCAACTGCGAGCGAAGCGAAGCGTCCAGGGGCAGAGCCCCTAGTGTTTAGTAACGAAAGGAAAAAGTTCAACTTTAGGCCTATATAAAAAGTAGTAAACATTTTTTGTAATTTTTTTCATAAATGTAAAAAAGTTTCGTAATTTAGTTCTAAAATAGAACTGTATAAATGTATTGATCAATCTCAAATTTCTTATTTTGAAAACACCAGTTTTTATGTTCCTACTACAAGACTGCTAACAAAACTAGGCCTGTTTTGAATAGTAATTTAGGAATACTATTTCCTCTGCCCAAAAATGACATATTATTATAAAAAAGTAGAGGATAAATCAAAGAATTGAACTGTATATAACAACAACAACGTGTATCACTGTCCATCTATCACGCTGCCCACCGCGGGTCTATCCCTCCAGTGGAGGGGGAAGCTCCACGCCGGCCGGCTCGTTTCTCGAACCTTTCAGACTACTCAGCGCGCAATCCAGTGTGTTTATACATCGATGGTAGCTTCTGACCCTAGGCAGCAAACTCTCAAAGAGAGTTTTAGCGCTGCTAGAGGAACGAAGCTTTAATTCAAGTATGAGGATGAGGGAGGTCCGATTACGGGAAGTGTGGATAATGGGGACTTATATAATATATAATTACAAACAATATAATATAAAGCTACATAAGTACCAAACTGATGAATAACCACTCTCTGTCAAACCTGTCCAATCATATAAAGTAGATTCTAATTTACTATTGTATTTTTCAGGTAACTATGGCAAGTTTACTTCTACTTTCCGTTTCTTTTGATTGGATTCGAAGGTAACTATATTTACTTATTACAATACAGCCTGTTTTGTATAAAAATTGTACAGAATGTCACGTAATATGTGTTCTGGTTTATCTTTCTATTATATGCAAAATCCTGTCATTCCCGAAAAATTCTGGCCCAACTGCGCTTGCGTCAGGATAAATACCAATTATATTACATTGTTACTCAAGTACGTACATACTCAAAGCAAATCTTATAACTTATTTTAGACTACATTAGTTCTATAACTCATATTTAAAAAAATAATAAATATGAGGTGTGCTTAAGACCACACGTTTGGAAGTGATAACTTTTATGACTACGGGTATTTTTAACTCGGTAAATATGTAGGCTACAATTAGAATAATTATAAAACTGTAGGCCTATTTGGTAAAATCGTTTATGTATATCCATTATTATATATGTAAAGAAATATTAGAAAAGTATTATCTTTTAGTTACTTTTTAATTCATATTGATAGATCAAATGATTTAGAAGTTGTCAATATAATAGTAAAGAAATTAATAATCAAATATGTTATACGAAGAAGTACGAATGTTTCCGAAGCAAAACAATAGGTGTATCTTCTTTAAATTTTTATAAACGAATACTTTGATGGTAAAAGGTTGTTTTTATATATAGTTTATATTCTCAAAGAAAATCTTGTAACGTATAGTTTAGTTATAGAAGCCTACATTTAGTTGTATAACTAATATTTATGGAAATCAACTTCACAAGAAATTTTAATGGTTGAAGTTGTATAAATAAATCGACCACGCAGCTGGACCGCTGACGTGAGTTGAGCAAATT
Source organism: Philaenus spumarius (assembly GCA_018207615.1). Lineage (NCBI taxonomy): Eukaryota > Metazoa > Arthropoda > Insecta > Hemiptera > Aphrophoridae > Philaenus > Philaenus spumarius. The sequence goes on from JAGFPH010016521.1 coordinate 3,418, forward strand.
TCCAAAATTAAGTTTATATGCCTATGTTTTTGGGTTTCAACCAACAATTTGGGAAATAGGTCTACTCACGAAGGCGTTGAACAGCTGTCTGTGTGTACGCAATATATTAGTAGAATTTGTTTGCTCCTAGTGGCCTCGCGAGTTTGCATCACTTGGCTTTGAACTGGGTACTTTTATGGTATTTTACGTTTTTGTCGATTTTGGGAGAACCAAGCGAGCTATAAGGTCGCGTAAAAAAACAAAATGCGCAGAATAACATCCTACATTTATATTGTTAGAAAAAACTCTAAAAAAATTTCATTGTCGTAGTAAAAATCTCAAAAAATAGTTACTTCCGGTCAAAAAACGTACTTCCGGTTGTTGGATTTTTTTGGCTAACGAACTCGTCCGAGCCACATAGACAACCAACACGTGTACCAAATTTGGACCAAATCGGACTTAAAATGCGGCCGCTAGAGTGCGAACACATATATATATATATATATATGAATTTTTTTGACACCCCAAAACGTGTTCTGGGGACCATGATCGGTGCTCATTTGCTACTCCCGACCTTGGGTCTCACCATAAGGGCCACTGCAATAGCTCATTTTTCCTATGGAAATTCGCTAATAACCCCAAAATGTACGCTGGGTTTTGTTTAAGAATTACATTTCAACATGTTAGCCCACGGATTGGAAAATTTTATCAATAAATTAAATAGGTACAATACCTGCTTTTTAGTCTTATCCAATCCTAAAATCACTTTGTGACTACCGCGGTTTCGGGTAACTTAAGTACTCATCTTCAGATCACAGAAATAAATAAAAATAATTACCTTTGTGAGGCCGTCAAATACATTAAAGTCAATACACAAAACAAAAATCACAAAAACACGTCACGAAAAATATTAAAACACTTTTTAAAAAAACACATTAAAAACATGGATTAGGTCTAATCACGCTAACCGGTCACGGTAAAACGTTTAATACCATTGGCGTAGAATTACCATCTGTGAAATTAGCTGTTATATTAACTAATACCTACGTGTTAATTTGATTGCTATGGTAATAAATTAATGTAAATGTATTAAATATTCCCTCTCCACGCTCTGACTTGTGTCTACGCAAAAAGTTTGCGTGACGCGGGATTGCAGAAACATATAGTCAAGCGAAAGTGCCCAACGGGCCAATAGAAGTTATCACTTCAAAAATCAGCTGCAGAAGAAATTAAATTATTGATTGACGTTGTAAATATAACCCCGATGTACGCTAGGTTTTGTTTAAGTATTACAGATCATGGGCGAAATCAGCTGTTGTATTGTATTGTTATTTACGTACGTACGGACTTACACTCGCTTTTATAGGAGTTGATTGATTTTGGTAAACATTTCGATGTTGCGGAATCCTTGGCAAGTGAATGCAACTCGTCTTTCTACGGGTTTCAAAAACTTTAACTCTTCCCTTGGCGTCGACAGGTTTTGCCTTTATTTGTAGTAAACAATATCCCAAATGTACGATCGCTCCTAAACATGTGCCCACTGAACGTGTTTTTTTATCGGACGATACATCATGCATTGACCAATAGCGTGTTAATATCGATGCTTCGTTTGTTCGATGACATATCTCGATTTAAAACCAATCCGACCGAACAGTTTGTTCAGTGAATTATTCAACCCTCTGATAACGTTGAAACTCGACAATCGTAAATCGACTTTTTGCGTCTCTAATAACGCGTAACGCATTTCTACCAGCTGCATAATGGATTGGAAACAGTTAAATAGATTTTAATAAAGTTTGTTTTATTTCACTGTGTGTTTCAATAGGTATTTTCCTGTGCCAAAGGCAATTCAAAATACCACTATTAAAATCTCACAGTTTTGTACACAATCGCTATTTTGTTTTGTCACTTGCCAATTATTATCTCAAAAGGATATTGTTATGGTTTTGAACACTTGAACAGTTATAAATACTACATTCAAAGCTAGGTGCGGGCAACTAAGGCTGAACTGTAGACTGCATACCTCAGATGTTCCCTATGCAATTCAGTAGATATAGAGAACACGGAGCATTTTTACAAGCTTTTCTTCAACTCGCTACCGTTCAACCGGTGGACCGCCTCGGCTCTTTCCGGATTTCCTCGGGCTGCTCCGGTATAGCACATCGCGTTACGAGTACAAATGCGTTCTCGGATACGTATTTTAACCAAAAAATTAACCCTCAGGTTGGGGGGGGGGGGGGGGTTGGCTCTGAGAGGATCAAAAACTTTTCTGAAAAATCCAATTTATGACTAAAAGTAAAAGGTAAAACATAAAATAAATGAAAAAATGTCCTATCCATGAATAACATAAATAGACTCGAACTAAGAAATAAAACCTAAAACACAGATTCAATTAATTCTTCCTCAGCGAATCTGACATTGTAATGAGACTTTGTAGCTTGCAATCTTTTTACTTTTCACAAAATAAACACACCCAAAAAGCAAGGGGCGTACTCTTGCGAAGTTCCGAAAACACCACGCCCCATGCTTTCTTTATTTTGTGAAACATAAAGTGTATTAAATTTATGTTATTCATGGATAGGAAAGCATGTTTAAAACAATTTTTTAACTTCCCGCTAAGAAAATTGAAAATTTTCTAAAATCTGGAAGTTATTGGTTTCAACCGTTTTTCGAAAATCGAGTATTCATCAGATCTCGACGTTTTGAGGTCCTAGGAATCTTCCCTGACCACTCCCGAGAGGGTGTCACCCTGTCTGTATGTATGTGTGTGTGTATGTAAGTATGTGACTCGCATATAACTTTTGAACGGCTTAACCGATTGGATCCTACCAAACGGCGTTCTAAAGAGTTCCATGAAACTTAGATTTCCTGAAAATGTCAACTAATTCGGACCGGTAGATTCTGAGATATTTCGAAAAAAACTAAGAAATAAAAAATTTTCAAATCAGGTTTTTTTGGAATAATTTTTAAACGGCTTTACCGATCAATTCCAAAATCTAATCAGCTTTTAACCTTGAAAAGCGACGTCGATCGCTACCAGTCCGGTCAAAATCGGTTAATTCGTTCGTGATATATCGTGAACGAAAGAAAATAAAAAAAAGTATTTTTTCTCAATTTCTCCGAAATTTTTCATCATAAAAATTTTTGTTGTCGATTCTTTCAATGGACTCGAAAAACAGCATCGATTGCCGCAAATCGCATAAAATTCGGTTTATTCATTCGCGAGATATCGTGAACGAAAGAAAATTAAAAAAAGTGTTTTTCCTCAATTTCTCCGAAACTTTTCATCTGAAAAATTTTTTTTGATGATTCTTTCAATGGACTTAGAAAACTGCATCGATTGCCGCAAATCGCATAAAAATCGGTTGATTAATTCAAAAGTTATGGCAGTTCAAAATTTCCAAAAATAGTGTAGTTAGCGGGAAGTTACAGGGATGGCCTTTAGGGTCAACCGTTTTCCAATTTTTTCATTTATTTTATTTTTATTATTATTTTCCCCCGCTAACACACTTCCTCAGCAAGGGATATTTAATTAAATTACAAGTGAAAAAACATAGACCAAGACTGGGGGAGTTGAACCCGGGAGTTTACGTCGTAATGCCCTACCAACTGAGCTACCCTGATATTGTTTTCAATGTCGTATACACGAGGTATTCAGTCTGTTAGTTAAATAATTGCAGTAAAACCGTACAAATGAGATGTCATCGACCCATATCTGGAGCGATCAGGGTAGCTCAGTTGGTAGAGCATTACGACGGAAAAGCAAAGGTCCCGGGTTCAATTCCCGGTCTTGGTCTATGTTTTTTCACTTGTACTTTAATTGATTATTTTATTTTGGCTCTTGTTCGGTCCTCGCGGAAAGCCAGAGAAGGTGGTTGTTGGGTGGCGGTACATTGTCTACGAATATGGTCATAGAATATCTAAATGGTCAGAACTGGCTCTCATTAATGAGTTACGTGTGGCGGGCTAAAAAATATAGATACAAGCCATAGCTGAATTTAATTATCGATTAGTTTACTATTAGAATGTATTTACATTTATTACCACAACAACAAATTGAATATAATAAGAGTTAAAACAGCTGTTTGCTCTAATATTTCCATTAATAGCTGATTTCAAACTCTGAAGCAATTATTTGTAATTCTAACTTTTAGGTTAGGTTTTTATTAAAGTGTAGATCTGAGCCTTGCTGATTATTTTAACCTTTATTATAACTGCTGTTATAAAACATCCGAAATAATTTGATTTGAACATTTAACATTATTTACCAACTTAGCTTTGGGGTTGTTATAAATCCTATAGCCTACCTTTATTATAAAGAAAACATAATATGATTATGTGTAACGAAGGTTCCAAGGGGTTGGCGAGCGGAGCACGCACGGGTTTCCCCTAACTTTACAAACTTCCAAGTAGATTGTAACGAGATTAAATATTTTCTTCCACACATAGTTCCATTTTGTAAACTCAATCTGTGAAGGTAGTAATTGAATTTGTTGCCGGAATCAATCAAGTCCTTTGCTTTCCACTGCGAGAAGCAAGAAATAAACGTACCCACGCCTGCACGGAATGCTGCAAGGATCTGGAATTGCAATCTAGCGAATGATCCTTTCAAGTTGAATATGAAAATTGGATTTCTTCAAGAGATCGCTTTCTGATCTGATTAGAAACAATCTTCCGTTTTTAGCGAATTTCGATAGAAAAGATGAGCTGTTACAGTGGTTCTTATATTGGGAGCTGATCTCGGTTGTGATCAATAATCACCGATGATCCCCAAAAAGCATTTTGACGTGTCATTAAAACTGTATATACAGGGGTGCTGAAAAGTCTGGCAACGGATTATTATCATTATTTTTTTTGGTGTTTAACGTCCTGCTGTTTTGCACTTAAGGCTAATGAAGACTTGACCTACAGTTTTACGTAAAAAACCGAACCACAACCAATTATGTCTGTTAAGAGACCATTTAGAAAATTATTCGGGGTCAATGGGAATTGAACCCGGAACTTTTCCATTGATGGTTGCCATGACGATTGATAAAGCATTGACGCCTTAACAACCACGGCCATCATGGCTTTGGAGACGGATTAATATTTCGTATATAAGGAAAATATGAAGGTAAATGTGATTGAGGAACCTACTCTATTTGAAAATACTATTTTATTGAGATTTCAAAAAATGTATCCGCCATATTGAATTTAACTTTTTTTTAATGGAAAGGTGGTCATGTGATACATCATTTTGATGTACAATTTCAAGAGTAACCCAACGGTGAAATGTGCACATCCATAACTTTAACAGATTAAAAATTGCGGGAAATAAACCAACGAAATATTGTTTTTCGATTTTTCCCCATTTTGCTGTAATTAATTAATAATTATTACTCTTTTTGGATTTAACACTACTCTGAGGATGATGACCATGTCATCGAAATGTACATGAGGGTAACGTATTAACATAACTTACAATTTAGTTGTTTAGTTATTGTTTTTGTTCCTTGTTTTGTGGTTCGGGTTTTTATTTAAATCAGAGTAACAATTATATTAAACAAAATAGTATAGAAAAATGGGGCAAAATGCAAACCAATTCTACTATTATACAGGGTGTACCATAAGTAAACAGCCAACCTTCGGGAAATGGTTCTATGGGTCAACATAAAGAGAAAATCAAGTATACATTTTTTTTCAAAAACACTTCGTTTTCCATATATCTGCCATTTTGTATTCTTAACAAAATCATTTATCCATAGAACGGTTTAACTGAATGAGTTCAAACTTGGAATTAAGTTTAAACTACCAATGATATATCTTAAGAAAAATAATCGATTCCATCCAATTATGTGTTTAAAAATGGCGGCTGTTTGAAAATTTCAAATCAAAATTAATCGAAAACTGTGTATTTTAACAAAAAATGTCAAGACACCTTAGTAGTATACTATGTCACCTGGGCACAACTTCTGATTGGTCCAAAACAAAGTAGAGGGGGTAAAAGTAGGCAGAGCCAAGCACCTGATCGGTTGAGAAGATTGCCCCACTTGCCCAATGCATGTATATTTGTTAAAAAGTTGAGCGTGTAGTGATGTATATATGAAACTTTGTGTTCCGGGGTCAGGGGCTCCTCCCCCAAAATTTCGAAAAAAAAATTTTTCTGAAAAATGGGAAAATTTTGAAAATCGAGCACGGGGTTAAGTTCAAGAGCTGTATTGGACGTAACGTAGACATTTACCCCCACCCCACCCCACCCCTTCCCCCACCCCCACCCCTAAAATTTTGAAAAATTCAAAATTTCGAAAAATGTGAGAGGGATTAATTTAAGATGTTTAAAAAGTAAAATAGACTACCCCACCCCCAACCCCACCCCCACCCCTAAAATTTTGAAAAATTCAAAATTACGAAAAATGTGAGAGGGATTAATTTAAGGTGTTTAAAAAGTAAAATAGACTACCCCACCCCCAACCCCACCCCCACCCTAGTGGAGCGTAGGGCATTTTATCGGCATTGTATCCTCAATGTTAAACGACGGCGCTAAATTTATAATCCGTCGCCATCTAGTCCGCCATCTTGTCGATATATCGCAGCCATTTTCGCAGCCTCCTATATATACAGGATGCTCCAAAATTCGTAAAAGCGGTAATATTTAATTTATACGAACAATATAATGCAATATTAAAAGATAAAACGGAGTTATCTTAACCTAGTTAGTGCGTGTGAGGGTGTGTTTGTAACACTTAACTTCTATATACAGAGTGTCCCGAAATTCTTAAAAGCAGTAATTTATGGAAACAATATAACTTATTATTAAAAGTTTACCACAATTTAAGTTATCTCAGCCCAGTTAGTATGTATGGAACACTTTACTCCTATAAACAGGGTGTTCCAAAATTCTTAAAAGCGATATTATTTTATACGAACAATAGAATGTATTATTCAAAGGTATCGACAATTTAAGTTATCTTTATCCGGTTAGTATGTATGGAACACTTTACTCCTATATACAGGGTGCAAAAAAAAAATACTTAAGAGTGGTAATATTAAAAGACATCGGCAATTTAAGTTATCTTATACCTTGTTGGGGTGTGTGTATAAGCATATATGTTGTTCAACGGTCAGATCATAACAGTAAATATTAACATAGAATAATATAATGTGTGACCATATAACGATTGTTATGCAACGTAGTAAGTTTCGTCGAACCTTGTCGATCTATATTGTTCTAACATATACTAAAAACCATTATGTATATCTGGAAGAACATTGGTTACAGATAAATAACATATAAAATACATTATATATCTGTTTCTATCGATCTTACCCGAATCCAACCGAACGTAAGGTTTCACTCTACCCTTGTAATATAATTTAATATGCAATATATAACTGTTTCTGCTTATCTTACCCCCGGACTTAAACCCTTGTCATAAAATGTAAAATACAGTATATAACTGTTTCTAACGATCTTATCCGAACTAAAACCAGGGCTTGACCGAACTTAAACCCTTGTAATATGATGTAAAATACATTATGTAACTGTTTCTACCGATCTTACCCTAACTAAAACCCTCACTTGACCGAACTTAATTCCTTGTAATATAATGTAAAATGCAATATATAACTGTTTCTGCCGATCTTTCCTCGGACTTGACTGGACTCAAACCCTTGTCATATAATGTAAAATACATTATGTAACTGTTTCTACCGATCTTAACCAGACTTGACCGAACTTAAACCCTGGTAATATAAAGTAAAATACATTATATAACTGTTTCTACCGAACTAAAACCTGGACTTGACCGAACTTAAACCATTGTAATATAATTTAAAATACATTATATAACTGTTTCTACCGATCTTAACCAGACTTTAACGATTTTAAACCCTGGTAATATAGTGTAAAATACATTATATAACTTTTCCTACCGATCTCACCCGAGGTTACCGAACTTAAACCCTTGTAATATGATGTAAAATACATTATATAACTGTTTCTACCGATCGTACCTGCACTAAAACCCGGACTTGCAAAATATATATTGAGTTGTATTAGATATATTATGTTGCAACAGATTGTTGCATGAGCCTGCGTGATCGGTAAAATACGTACAGGCGTAAAAAAGTTGGACGTTAACACTTTATTTGGAGGATATTCTAAAATTGTAAGCATTTTATGCAATATAGTAACGCATTATTAAAATGTTTCCATAATATTCGGATAAAAAACTAAATGTACAAGAAACTAGTGTCACTGTAATGTTGCACAATCTGCACATGCGCAGAAAATCATATAATCCGAACGAACTCTCGTAATGTAAACTATATCATATAACTTTTTCTAAAATTATATATAAACCGAACTTTGCCCAACCTAACCGATCGAACTCTCGTAATTTAATGTATTTATATAACTGTTATGGTGTATAATAAAATGATATAAACCGAACCTAGACGAACTATATGATTACGTAACCTACCATTCTCACCAACGCCATCTAAATAACCTAACTTAACCTCAGATGACAACACCATCTTGATCCGACTTTCGACGGTAATATAATGTAAAATAAATTATATAACTGTTGTAGTGTACAGGAAAAATACTTGGTCTATCCTAGGAGTCCTACTAACTAACCAATCAAAAACAACAAAACATAGTAGATGCAGGTTGTTAATAATTATTAACCTAAATAGCGAACATTACTTACTAGCCAAAGACCTATGTTGTTAAGTAACCTGGGCTATTATAGGTTATTAACCAACCCAACCTAAACACCGAATATTAGGTTATTAACTAGCCAAACAGAAATAACAAATAAATATATTAACTTATTTGACCAGATGCAGGTTGTTAATTAGTCTAACTTAAATAGGTTATATTATTTAATAGCGAAAAAATAAGTCGTTACCTAACCTAAGACATAATTTTAAGCAATCTGGTTTGTTGCTATCCAACCTAGTCGACCTATGTTGTTAACTAGCCTATCACGTTAACCCAATCTAAACACCAAATATTAAGTTATTAAACTAAGGCCAGCCTAGGAGTCTAGGTCATTAACTATCCAAACAAAAACAATAAAAAATTTGTAAGATGTAGGTTTTAATTGACCTAATCTAAATAGCAAGCATTACGTTCTAGCAAAGGTCTATGTAACCTAACCTACACAACAAACCTACGCCTAATATTAAGTTATTAGACTTACGCTAACCTAGGAGCCTAGGATATTAACTAACCAAACCCAAACAACGAATATTAACTTAGAACTGCAGGTTGTTAATTAACCTAAATAGCGAACATTTCTTATTAGCAAAGGCCTACTGTAACCTGTGCTTGGGCTATCCTAGGATATTGACTAATCCAATCTAAACGCCGAATATTAAGTTATTAGACTTAGGCTAACCTAGGAGCCTAGGTTATTAACCAACCAAACCCAAACAACAAAACTTAGTAGATGCAGGTTGTTAATTATTAACCTAAATAGCGAACATTACTTATTAGCAAAGGCCTATGTAACCTAACCTACACAATAAACCTATGCACGTTAACCCAATCTATACACCGAATATTAAGTTATTAGATATAGGCGTGTGCGTGTGTAACACTTAATTGTTATATACAGGGTGTTCAATGGCAATATTTAGTGCAGTATTGCATTCAAACTAACTATATAGCGTATTATTAAAAGAATAATATATGCTAGCCTATAGTTGCGTGTGTGTGTGTGTGTGTGTGTGTGTGTTTTTGACTTTGGTATTCGAAAGGAATTTACGTCGCATAGTCAATATAATGTATGATAAAGCGTATAGAGTAAAAGGAAATTATATTAACTCCTATATAGAGGTTGTTCGAAAATGTATTATAGTGTGTAAGTAAATCATATTATCTAATAATTTGCGTATTAGGTTAGAAGCCTATGCCCAACTTAATAGCATATGTGGTTAACTAACCTAACCCCGACAACAAATATTAACCTAGATAACCAGTCTAGGATTGTTAACTAACTTAAGCAAAAATTCAAATATTAGAGACTTTTGACAGAAGGAATGTTATAAGGAAATCAAATGATCTTTGTATGGGTGAAGTTACAGGGAGTGGGCTCTTATGGGACTACATCTTAGATGCGTTGCTGACTTGAACGGTCTCTCTTACGCTCTCGTAACGTTCTCGTAACGCCTATGTCGCAATACCATAGCGTTTCCGTCACGTTCTATATTGAATAAAATCAAACTATAACCTCACTTATCTTATACCATAAGAAAGTTCTTAAAACTGAAACAAATTCGACAGGATACCGCTACTTCTAACAGTCTAAGTGCCTCTGTCCTAATCAAAACTCGTGGTCTATTTCACATATAACCCAGTATATTAAAGAATCTTTTTGACTACTCAGGCAAATTTTATGGGGAAATGTAACGTATCCACGCTTGACATAGACCTTAATCTTTGAGGATCTTGTAGTTCTCCACAGTTCGGTCGATCTGCACAGGTTAAATGTCTAGGTTAGACTGAACGAATAATAGGTTGGTAAGCTATAAGGTACTGTTGATAAGAACCTTATAGAGAACAGTACCGACTAGTCTCTTCTAAAAATAAGTTATAAAAATCTGTTGTACAATTTAGCGCTGCTTGATCTACACAGGTTTTTAAGTGTCAGATTAGACTGAAAGAATAATAGGTTAATAAGCTATAAGTTACCGTTGATAAGAACCTTATAGAGAACGGTATTAGCAATTGACTACACACTGCAAAAGTCAAATAGAATCAAACAGATTAACTGTCTGATCTAGCCTGAATGAGTGATGGTCGAATATTGTTAATGCATTTACAGACATACAATAAATGCTATGTTTAGTTAAGATATTTACGGGTAATTAAGAAAAGTAATAGTTGTTAATTTTATGTAAGACCAAAATTGCATTTTATTTCAACCTATAGTTCTGAACTAGAAGTAAAACGATAATCTAAAATAAAACAAATCGTACGTAAGAGGTTAATATTGACTACAATTCAAATATATTATACTAATTCCATTTACGTTAGATGTGATACATTGTAAGTAACCAACAAGCACTTAATACTTCTGAACCAGAAGTTTCATTATAACCTATAAGACTATTGGTTTATCTAAACGCCTTATCTCAACCAAAATAAAAATGTATAGCAACTTTGTACAACAGTCAAATAAAATGTATATATATTTTAAACTAATCTATAAATCTATTAAATTGGCTGAAAATGCTTACAACCCTTATACACAATAACTCAAAGAACAAACAAAATACAAATGTTTAGTTACTGTTTATTCGCACTTATTCTATTAATATGCCGCACCCCATGCGTATGATATACGTAATTACATAACCGACCAAAATATAACTAAGTGTTTCAAAAAGGTAAAACCAGTTAAGAAATAATTATTAACACTTTATTTAAAATTACTAATTTATATTTAACGAAGTCACTACATATAACATAACATAACGAATACATACACAATTCACATAATTTCCAATAGTCTTTCAGCATCATATTCTTCTTCTTCGTCATCACTACGTCCGTATCGGTCCCCTAGTCCTCCTGATGCGTAGCCATCATCATCGCTGTCGTCGGTCCTTACTTGTTCGTCCCCATGTAGAAGTCTTCTTATTAAATGCCCGTGACGAACGGAACTTAAAGCTGTTACTCTCTCTATACCTCCATCATAATTTTTTGCAATATATAACTTCCATTCGTTTCCCCGACGGTATGGAAACATTATTACAATTTCCCACTTCACTCTTACATCAAAACTTCCGATACAGATTTTATGTTTTACATTGTTTATTAGCACGATTATACTTAAAACTGTTCCTCGAATTTTGTAGTTTAATACTTCTAACTCATTCACTGGATAGCTTAAATCTCCTAAAATGAACTCCCCTAAAACATGTCGCTTAAGTAAAATATCTTTTATCCTTAAAGGCACAACAAAGACGTGAACCAGCATTCTGAACATTAACTGACCAACATTTCCTTACATTGTTTTCGACACGCTAGCTAGATGCTGACTAGACATTCCAATAATTAGCAAATGTAATGTAAATCTTTACACATATTTGGTGACCCTGCCGGTGGGAAGGGGAGCCGCCATCTTATACACCATTTTTTCCCCGCCATCTTGTCGCAGCCACCCGTCATCAATCAGCAGAAAGTTATGCTAACAAGTGTATGAATGCCGAGTCGGCCGAATTGCATCCGAGTACTGTATAATGAATTCGCTGATTCTCTACCAGAACGCGCTACCGTCGAACGAGGTGGTTGATTCTCTACCAGAAAGCACTACCGTCGAAACCTAATGTTGTGTACGAATGCGATTTCATGATTTTGTATACAAAGTTTTTTTTTATTTCCCCTAATAATATCACTTCTATATCATATCACATGGCATATATTTTATATTACTGTGATATTACCTAATTGTGCTTACAAGTGCAACTTAACTGTTTCAAAATTGTTGGGTTTGAATAACAAATATATTGACTCATTCCATTTTTTCGTTACACTATTTAACAAAAAAAAAGAAGACGACCGCGCTAACCACTATCACACCGCTCCCAAGTGGTATATAGTTCAGGAGGTAGAGGGAGATAATTCTCAATTTACGAAAGATCTTTACCTAAATATTCGAACCTCAGTTGAGCGTTCCAAGTAGCCTAACATTAATTGATTTTGTACATGATTATGCAGTTATTTTCTGGATATATTTACTTAAAGAGGACCAAAACGCGTAGTTTTTAATAAGTGTGTAGTCAACTGGAACTCATACTGCACACATAAAAGTTCGTATACGCACAGAGCCCATAATAATTCTAAGAGATTTTAACCAAATTAACAGACAGCATTGTAAGCAGTGCGACATTTTCCAACAATCGACTAGTGTTGTCAAGTCGAAAGGTAAATATTAAGGTAGAAAGTGTCTTATTCAGGCTGTGGAACTCCACCCATGCTCGCTTCGCTCACCGACGCAGCTATCGCAGTGTCTTTATTGGTGGTCAATAGACGTATTTCAATTTTTTTTCTTTTAACGATAGGCTTTGAGCTCTGACTCTACTACCCTGAGCCTCTACGGTCTGCAAAGTACCACTACGGTACCCAAGCTCACGCAACTAGTTTGTTCTTATCTATCCACGAGTTGTGCGTTTTGTCGAATTCCTGCCATTTCACTAGCACTTTGTTACCTTTCGTACGCAGTACTTTTTCCACCAGATAAACATCACCAATGTTTGACTTGCTCAACTCTTCTCATAAGCCTTTTAAATTTTCATCTTTACCGTCTCGCAAAACATATGTGGGCGGTTTCATAGGCGCCAAAGCGTACACGGTAAACACTTCATCTGTCCAATTGGGTAGATAGCCTTTAGCGAATGTCCTTTATACTTGGAAATTCTAACTTTATCGTCTACTTTAAATTTAGGCTCGCTTTATTTTCTTGGGAGTTTACAAATCAATTTGACCAAAAGCATGTTCTCGTGCTTTTTCAAAACTTTAACCGGATTTCATACCCATAGTACTGTGCACGGTATTACGACTTTACTATATTCGGTAACAGGTCGACCAACTCGTAACTTCCGCGGACCGTATTTCACGCCACATTCGATTTTTGAAAGTACCATTCAACCTTTCCACTATGGACGCTTTTTTATCGGAATAAGTCGCATAATGGTTTATTTTGTGTTTTCGCACTAATTTTTGTACGTGCGCGTTGAAAAATTCCCTACACCGATCGGCCTGGAAATGTTTCATCTTATGATTGTCAAATATCGGTTCCAAAGCGGGCGCTACGTCCAACCCAGATTTCGACTTTATATTTACAGGGGAAAATAGGCTAACATAGGAGTCTAGGCCATTAAGTCAATTTAAGTTATCTTAACCCAGTTAATGTGAGTGTGTAACACTTTTTTAATGGCACTACTTTCGAGATGCGTTGCTGACCCAAGGGGAATCCCAGCCGCCATTTTGTTTCCGCCATAGTCCCCACTTAGACCCCATCCGCACTTATACCGTGCTTCCACTCAGACCCCACCCCGTTCATCCCCACCCCCACCACTTCTTATTTAACACGGACTCTTATGGGACTACGTTTGAAATGCGTACGTTTGAGATGAGTTGCTGAAACAAGGAAATTTCCGCCGCCATCTTGTTCGCCATCTTGTCGCTAGCGTTGCTGACCTTGGGTGATTGGGAAAATGCGCATTGTATCCCCAGCCGCCATCTTGTCGCCATTGAAGTCACGTGGCCAATATTTACTTAGTTTATTTGTTTTTTATTTTTTAAGTTAGTCCAGAACGGTGATTCGAACCTAGTGATGTCGGTAAACGCCTTTGCCGTCTATATTTTTTATGATGATGATTTATTTATTTGCCACCAAACATCTATAAAAATGTTTCACAAAATAAACGCATTTCTTTCTCATATTTACTAAAAACAACTTAAACCTAAATCTAGTGATAATAAATAAAAAGGGGTCTCCTAGGCATTGCCTGTTTGAGACTTCCAACATTTCATTGGATTTGAAAAAAGAAAATGAAAAAAGAGAGTTGTGTCGCCGTTCAACTACCCTAACAAAATTAAACTACACTATTTTGTTATTATAAAACTACAAAAACAAACAATAATTATTTAGTTAATTAATTAGCACCTGCAAGGTAATTACAGCCTTAAAACAAAACAATATTTTAGCACTAGTCTAATTTGGGTTGTATGGCTTTGTAAAAGCCTTCCGTCATACATCTATGGAGAAGGTTTTGGTTTGAAACTGCAGGGATTGGGTTCGGAGTTAAAAGCACTTCTTCCCCAAGCTGCTGGGGATAAAGTGTCTACGTAACAGAGACTATCCAGAATGTATAGACTATTCCAAAAGGGTTCTAGAGTGTTCCAGGCACCATTGAAGAGACTCCCATTCCGAAACGTTCTAGAAACCGGAAACAGACTATAAAGCTACATACTTAGAACTTGGCATATATTACTCGTTATAGTAAATATAGGAAAGAAAAACCTTTTGCACTTTGATTATTTACATCTACGTTGTAAAATATTGTTCGTAGAAAATATTTTGGATAAAATGTAACTTAAACTGGCAGAAATCATTGCTTTTGCGCTTACTGTAGCATAGTCGATAATGTAAGTAAGCCTAAATAGGACTCATAGATTTTATAGTTTTATTAACTACGTAACACGGAAAGTACCTAGTATTGGTTGTTACAGGCAGTAAGAGTGTATCATACAGTCGAAGTGACTGATTTTAGACATTATGCAATTGCTACTTTGGCCTTGCATTATCTCGACAAATAATGGGGAAAGTACAGTTACAAACAGTAAGAGGGAAATTCAAAGTGATATATTTTAGATATTGTGCAATAAATTGACCTCGGAAGTACATTATCTGATAAATAATGCCCTAACTGCCGCTCTTTGAGTAGGGTTTCATTTTTTTGCTAGTTAGTTAAACTGTTAGTAGCTGTTGCATTGTGCTCTCCTTTTGTGTCTACTGTAAATTTGCAATTGTAGTTAGTAAGTATGACTTCAACTATGGATAAATTCAATGCTATTACCCCACTTGAAAATGTACCGATTATTACTTTGGCAAAAAATCATAAGTATTTAATACGAAAAAATGTATCTGTTAATACCAAGTTCGGTCCGAGTATTTTACTAAAGAAAGAAATGTACAAACATTCAACTCTCTAGTTTTTATGAAAAGTAGCAAGTCATATGTTTTAAATAGATTTCCACTACTTATCCACACACATCTGCGCATGCGTAGTA
>JAGFPH010016522.1:0-11092 GCA_018207615.1 Philaenus spumarius
CTAAAAAGACACAATGCCAGATTGTTAGTAAACCACAGTTGTTAAAAGTTATGTATCCTTTTGTTTAAAAGAAAATGCAGTCTTTCACATAATAATGTTACCGTTTACTGGATATTTTCATCTTCATTCTGATACAATTTCCCATAGGTGCTATTGACAGCATAATAAGTTAAGTAAGTTTCTAAAATAAAAAGTAGGAATAATATATTTTTTTTTGTTGAAACATTTAAAAACTTTCTATTTCCTTTCTATTCATGAGAACTATTTATTTTACAGTTTTGACTCTAGATGTTTTCTAACTGGCGTTGGAACTTTCTTCTTTTTTGTGAAGTACTTACTTACTTCAATTCTAGTCATTTGGAGATTATGCCTCGATTTAATTATTTTAGATGCCTCCCATGCTTCTTTTATTTTTCCTCTACCAGCATGCTCTTGACCTAAGATAGTTTTTGGAAGGCTTTCAAATAATTCCATTTTTTCTGGTGTGATCCAGGTGTTCCTTTTGTTTGGCACATTTAAAGGTGAAAGCTCTCCCTCGTCTTTTGAATCACCTTCAGAACTTACATATTCAGAATCCCAATCATTATTTTCATTTTCAATCGGTCTACTTTTAGATTGTTGACTACTATAATTCTGAGAGTCGCAGGCAATTTCTTCAATAGATGAATCTGAATGACTTGAACTGTCAGTTAATTCATCTGAAGCAAGTACATATCATCTGTAAGTAGACTTAGAATCAATGTTTTTGTATTACAGTTACATTAACAAATCTATTTGGCCTACTTATAAAATAATTTTTTTTATAGCTAAATCATAGTAAAACAATCAAATAAATTATTTATTTCATCATATAAAATATTGTATTCACTTTGAGGGCTAAAAAGAGAAAAAGACCAAATTATTTCCTAACTTCCAATTAGAATTTTTTTTTAATTTAGGAAATATCTTGTTTGCTTCAGAATGTACAATGGAAACTTTACTTTTATGTGCAGTCGGTCGATTTTATTTCTTAGCCATAATTTATTGGTTCCGGATGTAAATGTGTTGATTATGTTAATTGCACATCATTAATTAACTTAATCCTTTTTAAAGAGTCCTTTCACTTATTTATATTAACATTTTTTTCAAGTTAATTATTTTGGTTCTCTTTCTTAAAATTGATTTTTTTTATTTTGAGTTGGCTGCGCGCTATACAATTATGATTAAAACTGAAACAACATATAATATTCATTTATCAGTTGAAGTTGATGTTGCCTGCATATACCAGAAACCTTATACATTGTTGTTGTGACGTCTGTGCGAATCTCAGGAAATTTGCAATTAATTAACTTGAACAACCTTATCAATTTGTGCATTTTGTAGTATGTGTAGACAAATTGCTTATTATTTTAAAAGAATAACATTTTTATAGTAAGATGAAAAACTTTTAAAAATGCACTAATCGTAAGTACCTAATCCCAATTTTCAAATCAGTTTCTAAATCTAAAAATTTATATTTATTGAAGTTTTATTTAAAGAAAAACAAGTCTTACTTATTGCTAGGTCTATTTTCCTCACAGTTAGTTTGACCTCCATACAATACAGGCTCTTGATTATCATCAAATAATACATTTGCATCTTCGATGGTAAATAGTTGCCTTCGCACTACTGGAGGAGAGTTTTGTTCTTTGTCATTATTTTTTGAATCATTTTTCTGAAAAAAATACATTAAACATTTTAAAGAAATAATATTTAAAAATAATAATTAGCAAAATTGTTTTTTAAACTAATATTTTACACAAGAATAAAATAGTTTTCTTACAATACAGTCTTTGTAGGAATATGACTTTCTGTTGGATAGGACTAAACTTGAGAATTACTGGTCTGATTTAAATGCATTTTTTCCAAAAATTTAAGTATAATACAACAAACGCAATTTAACAAATGCATTTTCGTATAAGTTTTTATTAATTTTATATATTAATTGAATTATATTTCATAATCAAAATTTGATGATGGTACTAATAAAAACTGGAATGTAATAAATTGTATATTTATACGCGTTAAGCCTGGATTTTGAACTAGTTAAACAAATTTATATAAAATTTCAGAAAGTTACCCAATCTAATTTATAAAGTCTTAAACATCTTAAATTGGAGCAAATTAAATCACATTTAAAGAATTTTGTACCAAAAAAAAGTTGTGGTTTAAAATGTTTATAGGTAGGTAGCTTTTATTTGCTTGAAATGTACAATAGAAAACATACATTTAAAAATCTTACCTTTCTTAATGGGCTATTTACACTCATAACGCGGTACTTTGCTTTTATATTTTTTATCTGAAACTTTAAATATATTTTTTAAAGAGTTCATATTAATATATTGGTTTCGGCATATAAAGTATAATTAAATTAAACACACTTTATCTAAAATTAAAAGTAAAAGTAAGTTTCTGAATTGATGAGTATTCCTCTGTTTATATTATTTCGAAATGAAATGAATTGGAAGAATATAAAATGTATGTAATTATAATAAAAGTATATTATACTTATGATAATTATTCATTTTAATAGTTTAGTGAAATGCTATAGTAACTAATTTGTTTGCTGGTATTCCATTATTATGGGAGTCTTACTCATTGTGAGACTTGATCCTACTAATGGTGCTTAAGGTATCCGCCTCCTAAAAAATGTTTTTTCTTGTATGTTCAGTAAGATGTTCAAACTGTTTCTTCTATCAGTTACATTTATTAAAAAAGCAATTAAGCTTTTTGGTTGAACCTAGCTATATCGTGCTTAAGACATTGCAATAAATTCGTTTATGTGTAAAATATATAAGAAATATTAGAACTGAAAGAAGAGTATGACTAATATTTAACATTAATTATAAAGATCCTCAGTTTCATTTAATCGTCTTGATTCTTAAGCAAAGCAAAATAAATAAATTAAAATTTGTCGTTACAAACATCTAAGTAGACTACATATTATGTTCTTGATCATTTTATAAAATTGTATTTATTAATAATTTTTTTGCTTGACATCCTAATTTGTCGATGTTGTAATTGCAGATCCAAATTACATTATTTATGCAATAAATTGAGAGAAAAATACATACATTTTATAATTTTAGGTTAAATTACCTCCATCAGATGTATTTCCAATGCCAATATTCTTGCTACCACCAATAATTTGTCGTTCAATGTTAGTACTCGGTTGCTGCTGATTATTATTTAACCTTTTGAAAGATTGCAAGTTTTTTATTTTGAAGAATTCTTCCTTCATTTTGCCTGGATAATCGTAACAATAAATAAATATTTAAAAATTAATGTACTATTATTGTATTAATAATAAGAAGGAAAATGTCTACACAAAATATAATAACAACACATTAGTTATAACTTACTGTTTTTTTTCTTTTTAAAATTTATTCAAATAATAATGCATACTGCTATAACAGTGAAGTGTAACAGCTTGATATAACAGCTGTATAACAGTGTTAACAGTAACAGTGTAACTTAAGTGTGACAGTGATATAACAGTTTAAACTGAATTCTAAATTATTTAGAGTTTTTTTGAAATAGTATGTTTTTAGATAAACTATTGTGATTTTTGTATTCTGGTATAAATAAATAAGGAATGTTTAAACCTTTTAGCTTTTTATAATAATACTTATAGAAAAGATGTCACTGTTATATTATTACACATAAGAATAATTCACTTTATCTTTTTAAGGTAATACTTGTTTATACAAAATAACTAATGTAATTTAGTTTATAAAAGTTAAATTAAAAATTGTAAGTACATGTTTAATTTATCTAATGTATTATAAAATGAAAGCATGAAATTATGATAGAGTTATTGACATTTTTTAAATTACTAATATAAGCTTGTGTAAATTAAAATGAACTTATACTTTATGATTTAAAAGTATTTATTAATAAAACACTAAAATAGAAATTCACATTTGTGTAGTCTAATATGAATAAAATAAAACCTACTCATTTTAGGAATGTTTTGTCCAAAGATGTTACCAAGACCTCTTGTTGTTTCATTGTTTAGGTATATTAAGAGATTCTATAGTAGATTTATCCTTTGGCTTTTGCAGCATTTGGATAATCCGATTAGTTCTAGATGACATCTATATAAAAAAAGGATAAAAACAGGATAAATAAATTATCTATAATTATCCTCTTTGCATTGAAAGATATAGTCTATGAATAAGAAATTTAGATATCTACCTATCTATATAATATTTATGTAGCCTCTTTTATGTACTTATACCCGTTGTCTAAACTTAACCACTTAGGCGTCTATAACCATGATTAATAAAGTATGAAAATGTGTAATTTTAATGACTGAAGGGCGTGTATATTTTTTGCATATTTTTACTTTTTGTATTTTTTTAAATATTAATAAAGTCTGTAAACTAAAATTGAATACAAAAAGCTTCCTGAAAATTTCAATACTCACAAAATATCTATTGTTGCAAATATGTTTGAAAAATTCAGAAAGTGCCAGACATCAAGTATTTTTTTTACTTATAAAAAAATTGGTTGTAACTAAAAAACTGTTGCTCTGATTTTACACAAATTTTGGATCAAAATCGCATTTAAATCATCTTACAATTTTATCACGGACGAGAAATAGGTTGTCACTACTGATTTTAACTAAAATCGTAAAATACAAAGTATATATATATACAAAATTTAAAAAAAACAACTGCATGAAAATATGACAGTAGTATTCAAGATAAAATCAGACAGAGAGACTTTCAGTTTGATATATAAAATATTACAAAAGACTGTAGTAGTGCGCTTTACATTTTCAGATTCTACACTAAAAAGAAAGGCAAGACTCAAGCAAATGCAACCCGCTCGAACCTTTGCGAGAATTTGCATCACCGGTAATTTAATCCACTTAGAATCACCCAATCGTAATAAAACTGGCACCATTGGAAAGGAAATGAATTAAACTTAAATTTAAAACTTTTTCGTAAAACGTATATTTACATACGTAATCATCGTTTTAAAATATGCATATCTTGTTACAGCTATTTCCGCGGGCGAATCTGCATACAATTGTACTGTTATTTCCCACTTCTTCAACGTTGAAATCCCCCTACTGAAGTATTTATATCGAGATTATAAAGCTACCATTGGATTCTTCAAGATTTTATCTTTCTAATGGTGCCTTCCAATCAGATGTCACTATTTTACAGGATTAATACAAAAGATGTCTGTAAACCCTTGCGATTATACAGTTTTTCAACCAATGAAACAGCCCATTTGTCATCAGAGATGACGCCTACAATTCCATATGTTTTTACAGATTTCTTGTTACTATGTTGTAGAGAATCGTTCGATCTTTTTAACGGTTGCAAGTTAACTAGAAATATCCAGATTTTTTGTTTGTCTAGACAGTAGAGAAAAGTAGTGTGTTGTGACCGATTGCTCGGTCTCGTTCCCACGGTATTCAAAGCACCCTTCTTGTAAGACGGCAAAATGTCATTTGATTCATGTCATTTTGTTATTCAAATAAAGATAACTCAAACACTTTTGTGAACTAAGGAAAAACAATTGTACCATTCTTTTCTTTGATTTATCCTCAACACTTTGTTATCACAATATTTAAATTTTGGGCAAAGCATATATTAGTAAATTACGTTTTAATCTAAGCCTAGGTTTGTTAGCAGTCGTGTACTTGGAACATAAAAACAGTTTTTTTCAAAATAAAAATTTTTAAATTGATAAATGTTTTTATACAGTTCTATTTAGAACTAAATTACGAAACTTTTTTATGCTTACGAAAAAATACAAAAAATGTTTACTACTTGTTATGTAGGCCCAAAGTTGAACTTTTTACTTTCGTTACTGAACATTTTTTGTTTCTTGAGCTAATAACTTTTACAATTTCAAAAGAAACTAATTTTTAGTGGCATATTCGAATTCTTTGAAGTTTCTTCTATAAAAAAGCTATTGAACTCTTTTGGATTTTTGTTCATTTACTATTTTTGGCGAATTTTTTAAAATATGCTTGCAAAACGCTATACACGGGCTGGCCAATTTTAGCTTTTTAATATAAAGCATCTAAAACGAGTAATTGTTAAAAAAAATCAAGGGAATAACGAATATTTCAATAAAAGTTACAGCACAAAGTACACTTAGTCTTACTTATACAAATTTCCATACACATCTGAACAGACACCAAAATCTAAAACTACTCTGGTCGTGATTGTAACTCCTATAACTCTAATGAAAATTGTAATTCCTTAAATCAAATGAAAAATACATTTTGCAAAAATAATCAACATAAAAATAATAAAGTAATCATTTGGAAACAATACATAGACAAAATTTTACCCGGCGTAAAGTGTTTTTTGTGATTTTAATAATGTGCGCAAAAACTGTTTAAAATAATTTATTTTGTAATATATAAAATTAATAAACAATAATTAATTGATATAATTATATATAATTAAAATTATAATTTAAACAGAAGGTATATTTAAACTTACCTTGTAAAGAATGAGATGATCCTCTACACGCTCCAAAAAACTATTGCGTACTGATGCACAAATTCATTTTATATTATACACATTACTGTTTAGACTAAACGTACAGATAACAGTATGGAGACTAGTTTCGGATCCAGGACTTCATCTGGGAGGGGGCAATACTTCCCAAGTATGCAAAATAACTGGTAGGTTTTGGGAGGTTCCCACAAAATATAAAAAATGTTTAACGCAAAACGTTGAATTTGAATGTAATATTTTGGTTGTCAACAATGTTTTACGTGTTAAATTCTTTATTTTTGTATTTACTGATGTCTAAAAACATTGGTTTGGCATCGGCCTTCGTACAGCGCAATAGTGATTGTTTGCTTGAGATCTTACTCTCGCTTGTATTAAATATGTCAAAATATTAGATCTACACCTTTTACGAAAAAATATTACTTTTTGTGACGACCTCTAATGAGTGAAGCTCTGATTTTGGGACATAAGCTCCGAAACGAGCAAGAACAAGAAAATAGAAGTCACAGATAATGTGACATTGTAACTTATCACTTAGGCCTATAACCATATTATTGTGGATCGATTTTTCTATGCGTTAGGCATGTCGCACACTGGATCCGCTCCGTTCCGTCCGCTCCGCTCCGTCCTTTCCGCCAAAAATCGAAAACCATGTAATCAAATGTGGAACTGCACATAGCATCCGCTCCGTCCGTTCCGTCCGCTCCGCTCCGTCCGCTTCCGCCACTTTTCGAAGAGCGAGCGATTTTTGGCGGAAGGTCGGAAGGCCGGAAGCGCCGCGCATGCGCAATGTACATATAGACAGAGTTGTATTGTGCAATTGAATACTTTCCCTTGGATTTCGAATTAGTGAGTTTCTACTGTATTATTTAGTATCATTTGAGTTTAAGAAAACATTTATTTTTAAATGAAATAATTGGATAACATACTATACATCAAATACCAAACAATTTAGGTGTTCTAGACAATTACCATGAAATTATGTTTTCAGTTTTTGTTTATAACGCTGTTATCCCTGATCTATAGAAATGAAAAAAAAAACATTTTGTTTGTCATTAAAAAAGAAAAATATTTTATCTATTTTTTTGCAAATTTAACAGTTTTTGAGAGATTCCACAGTAAACATTTTGTATGGCTACCATTTTGAAAGTAATAAAAATAAAGTCTTTATGTTTGGTACACTTCTTACAGTACCATACAAAATTTGAACTCCTTGTCTTATCTATTTCTTAGTGAGTTTTTATAAAAAAACAAAATGGCCGATTGTGACTAAATTAAGCAGCAAAAGAGTTGCTGAACATTTTTCATTTATTTTAATGCATAGAATATGATTCTGTATTGCGAGCTAAGACTTTTTGACACCCTTACTACTCCCATAGTCATAAGAAATATTTTATAAATTAACTTAATGCAAACACCAGAAAACTATAAACTGAAAAAATTATGGTTTTCCATTTACTTATAACATGGTTTTCAATGAAGTTTTAAAACGAAGTTATTACTCTATGATGTGGGTTCTTATCTCAACTTAAGGTCACAGCCAACCGCTCTTCTGGTGATATGCTTCTTCTAAAGTTTGTATGACGTTTTTGAATTGTAGGTTCTATGATGTGTAATAGCTCTATAAACTTTTCGTAACTCATACGAAAATATCGAAAAAATCTTTGATTGTCATTTTTCAATCTTGAAAATAGCGTATGATACTCGCCCTCAATAGCCCGTGCGGCATTAATACTGTGCACCCACAATCTTCTTTTTTTCCTTGATACTTGATCATCCTCTACTGCAGCTATTGCCAATGCTATTACAGCAGTTTCTTCGTCGCTACTGCTGGAACTCATAATCACACAATGAAAAAAGCCGACACAAAGAATTTACATGCTAACAATGACAGTGTGTTTCGTCTAATGGCGGTTGGCGCTAAATATTAACGATAAAATTGAGCGGACCGGACGGAACGAGCGGACGCAGTGTGTGAGAAAACTGCCGGAACTGAGCGGAGCGGACGGAACGGAGCGGAGCGGACGGAACGGAGCGGATCCAGTGTGCGACAAGCCTTAATCTCGCGTTTTTCCTGTAGAAATCAGAATGTAATAAGACACGTAACATTTTTGTTTCGGAGTTCGGGGGGGAGGAGGGCAATTGCCCCCTTTGCCTCTCCCCTGGATCCGCGCCTGATGGAGACGTACGCAGTATGGAAACGCAGATAACAGTATAACTTTGGATGCAAAGTTTGAAGAATGATATCACCATGTTAAGCAAAATTTTCAATCCAAATAACGCAAAAACGAAAGGTTTTATTAACAGTACCAAGTAAACATTTTTGTAGCTCTTGTCATTTACAATCGAATGGTGTTCTACTGTCATTCGATTCTTCATCTGTTTCAACTTCCTACTGCTACTGCCTACTCTAATAAGAAGCAGTAACTACATTTGTTATTTAAAGTCATAAAATAAATAAATGTTATTTTTTTCATAAATGGCGTTTTAAAAGGATTTATATGTTATATTAAGTCTAGTAGTCAGTATTTCTTTCGACAGAGGTAGTTTTGTTGTTAAGGCAGTTTGTAGGTTATATAAGGTTGATAAAATATAGGTATTTAAAATTTTAAAATTAAAACCATTTGTGCCTTATTTTTTTAAATAGTTTTGCAGCTTGATCATTACATAAGATATTAAAATAAATATGTAGGCCTACTCTTTTATTTAATTACCTCCTACTAGTAGGCCTACTACCTAGATAAAGAGATACTTGACTTTATCAATGGGTTTCTCGATTTTAGGAGTACCGGACCCTCGAACTCATTTTAAACGGCTCCAGTTTAGAAAATTTTCAAAATATTAACCTAAAAGTTTTTTTTACAAATTAAAAATATAGATTCAAACAAAATCAAGAAGTATAAACCTTTTTTATTATTTACTTTTAAAAGCACAAGTAACTTTAAAAAGTATAATTTAAACCTTTTTATATTTTTCATCAAAACGCTGCAGATTAGTCAATTTTTTAAATATAGTTTTTAAAATAAGTATAGCAAAACACAATTGTGTTTGTAACTTCTGTACCAATTTTAAAATCGATATGTTAAAAAGTGTCGAAAATGGAATGGTTGAATCCAAAGGTGTTATAGTTAAAACGAAATAGGTAAAACAGAAGACTATTTTCAAGGGTCTCGTTTTAAAAAATAACATGAAAAAAATCGTCCATACTTATTAAGAATATTTATACTGGTGTATACAACTTGTAAAATAAATTTGATGTTGATATTCCAAAAATTGACGAAACTGGAATAGATTGAAAGGGCTACAGCGTCCGGTAAGCAAAAAATCGTGAGGCTCGATGATAGTCTGATGGCTCTAGATCATCAAATTTTTAAGATACCAACTTGAGTCTAGATATATAAGTTAAAAATAAGCTTTTCTCTTGCTATATCAAGTTTTAATTCGATATATTACAAAATGGCCAACTTAGATCTGCTATACGAATGGACGGAAATGATCATATAAAAACATATTCATTGATAATTATGCGTTCATAAATTTGCTTTCATATTTAGTTTTAAATTATCGTAGATGTATAATTTTTCTATATTTTATTTATACATAGGCCTATATTGTTTATGTATATTTCAAATTTCATACAAATTGAATTATTATTTTGGGAGAAAATTAATTTTTTTTCGAAGACAAGTTAATCGAGACTGCGTATAGGCTATTACGCTAGTCTTAACGAAATTGTATTATTTTGAACATAAAAAAGTAGAATTTTCAAAGAAAATTGCAGCCATTTTGGATCCGCCATGTTGAATTTTCATATTTTATATGAAACAGTTCCTAATAAAAACTCCAAATAACCAGTTTTCTTTTTCTTTGAGACACATTTTTTTAATTTCAATATATATATTTGAGTAATTTGTTAGATGATTATGTGTAATGAAAAAAAAACATACATCGTAAAGCTGACACTTTCCTCTTGAAAACGCCCTATTACAACTATTTATTTAATACATTATAACTATGCAATAGTTTATAATGAACTGGGCCGCGCATCAAAAAATAGGTCTTCAGCCGTGCGACCGAGTCGCTCTGCTGCAAAATACATACCTGCATTATCGGTTTTTTCCCAGACAAACCATTGCTCGGACGAAAGAAATACTTACGATCTTTTTTATTGAAAAATACTTCCCCTACACGGTGGTATTCTTTATTTTTCTTTATCTTTATCCCAGCTCGAAACATTAAGGAATATCGAAAATAAAATGTTTTTCGATTTTTTTTCGACTTTAGGAAATTGATAGATTGGTAAACTTTGTTTTATGTTAATCTACATACTTTAATGTACTTATATAAAAAAAAATCAGCCATATTGTAAATTACTGGAACTTTTCGTCTAAAATTACCCCTACCGACTGGCCTATATTGTCATAATGAAATAATAGTACAATAAGTATAGAAAATGTATTTGGGATTATATGCAAGTGCCAGCCTATAATTTTAATTTATTTATATGTTTTTTTGTAACTTTGGCTGTTTCCCTAATTAAAATAAATTGACACCATTAATACGAGAACTAATTATTTGTAGCCTGT
>JAGFPH010016524.1:0-16241 GCA_018207615.1 Philaenus spumarius
TCATATTGTGAACCCGGGCAGAAGGGCTAGAATTCTGAACCCTATCAGGCCATAAATTAAAATGCACGGACTTTCTAAAACGGATGTATAAATCGAATAATTCTCTAGAAACAAACCATGAAGCTATAAGACGTAGGTAATGGAATGTTCCAGAAGTAAAAGACAGGAAGTGACTAAGAGTGCATCGCATCGCATGACATGATGCAATCACAAGTCAGTCGTAAAGTGGGCTCGATGGTAGAAGGACGTAAAGTCGTTGTACCAGTGAAAAATCTGGAGTGTAGTGTAAAGCTTGCAAGTTGCAGGATAAATTATGATTAACTAGTAATAACCTTAAGCTATTTGTACATATTTTTTAAATTTTGTCTGCATTTTGGTTTAATGCATTCATTTACAGAAGTGATGAAACTGCTTCTTTACATCATTCGAAGGGGATGTTTGTACAACGAAGTGAAACCGAGTTGTACAATCCCCTAGGCGATGTAAAGAAGCAGTTATCACGTGTAACGTACAATATTTTATCTAGCCCATTTTTAGAATATGGAAAGAACAAATGTACATTAGTTAGTAGAATTTAGAAGTATACGTTAGTCTGTGAATCAGTGTTATTTAATCCTAGAATCATAATCATGTGTTAGGTGTGACACTAATCAGGATCATTCGTCTGTAAGACTATCCAAGGTTAAAAAAATTGTAAAAATTTATTTTGGAAACTTAATTTTTACGACGTTAAATTGTAGTAAATAGAATAACTTAACATTTTGAGATATTTTTGTATCCTAAATTTTATTTGAAGATTATATAACACCATTTCCCCTTAAAAGCCACAACAACAATGTGTTGTTTTGCCTTATATTTTTTTTTTTTTTACTTTAAACAAAACTTTTGTTAAACAATTTTAGTTTGAAGTACATGAATATGCACTTATTCTACTAAAGTTTTAATTCAAAATTATAAAAAATAGATTTTGCGTAATGTTAAAAACAATGTAACAATGCACTAACACTAATCTTAATCATTCGTCTCACAGACTACGGCATGATAACAAAACGGCATAACTTCAAAATACAAGATCATTCTGCGCTGAATTGAGGCAGGGCACTGACAGATGGCCAAGAGGAAGGATTAGAATGGGGGTAGACCATGCCTACTGCATTCCAACATAGCTTACCACAAATTTCGACGTGCTTGCTTCGTCTCTCAGACGAATGATTATGACTCTTGGGTTAAACAATACAATTTTGTTTAGTAGTAATGAAATTAATTTGCTATAACAAACAATCAGCTGATCTCTAATCCAAGTACTTCCACAGCAATCGAACCCAAAATTTATATAATTAGAATAAAGAAAGTGTTGCGTGATAAGTATAAAATGATGTAGGACACAGATGGTTTTAGCGGGAAGTTTGTTCGGCAAACGGTGCTTTCACAGATGACAGAATTGTCAATCTGTGAAGCGCAAGTGGCCAATCGGATTAAATGCTAAAACATTCATCTGCAACCCTAACGTCAGGGAAGATATACATTATTAGACACATAGTATAAGAAGTTTGTTCAAGTGGGCAGTGGACCACTATCTTGATACAGCAGGTTTGTTTACATTCTTAATGCTTAGAAATATTTTGAGGTTATGTAAACATTATTTTTTTTAGTAAACAAATGATTTTAAATAATAGTGAAGTTAAACATAATGAATAATAAATAATAATGGATAAATCAATTCTTATCCTACATGATTTTTTTACTTTAATTTTCTCATTTTTAACTTAGAAAAATTTCTAAACCTTATTTATTTTTTTTACTATTTTATATTTATTTTTCATTTACGTAATCCATAAGGTTACATAATGGCTTTCCCAACATGGAGAAAATATTTAAGCTCCATACTACTTAATAAAAAGAAAAGCTATTATCAATTTGAAGATACAATTTTCTTTTTTAGGTAAAACCAACTTACATCGAGAGGGTTTTCTGCGGAATCCACAATATCAGGCATTATTTCATTTGCATATTCCAACCTTTCCTTCACAGAATCCCTCTTCTTTAGTCCTGTAAGATTAACTAGATGGATCTGAAACAAAGTTTAACAGGAATATTAATAAATAACATTCCTTTCCTATAAGTAAAAGTGTTGTAAATTTTGTTAAACGAAGTTGGTCTAAATTGAAACACGGTTCGTCTTGGCATCTAATATACAGCTGTCCTGAAATTTCTGAAATGATAAATTAAAAATTCAAATTGTAAAAGATTTCAAATTAAAACAAAATGATTAACAATTCAACATTAATACTCACTTTAAGCCAATCCAGCCCGGAAGGTCCCAACGGTTCTCCTTTAGCAAAACAAAGTAAAGATCTCGCCATATCCGCTCCCAAGTGGTTGAGATGAGGAGGACAAGGGTATACACGTCCTCGGAAATCCATGTTGTGAGGAAGCCAGAATATACGATCCCGGAACTATTAAAAACAAACATTATTTAAAAATTATTTTAGTGTCACCAAAATCAAATCAAAATTATTGTAAATGTTTGATTTTTTAATAGTTTAGAACTCTTCCGAATCAGTATATCTAGAAACTTCAGTTTTACAATCTGAATTAGAAAATAAAATAATTGTAGGTTATTACGTATGTTATTCCCAATTATTTTTCATGAAAACAATTTACATTGGCAAAACTGTTTTTTGAAATGAAAACTTCTTTAGGTGCACCCAAGCACTTTTTGGATGAGGTATAATATACCAACTCTCGCGATACCTGTCTTAAAGTAAGAAGCTTTGCGTTTTTGATTTTGTCGATGATTTCTTCTCCTTCTGCATTGTTTTATAAAGAATAAGAAATCAATGAAATAAAATAGGCAGTGGTAAATTCAAAGGCTTAAACTTAATAGCTTAATTTTTTTTAAATTCCTAAATTTGCAAACTTGGTTTCTATGGTAGTTAATGTAAATGCATTAAAGAAACATGTGTGGGTTCAGTATATAGGCCTAACTTAAAAAGCTTTCCAATGGAAGGTGTGTTTAGCCCCTTTCTGTGTAATGGATCGTTTTGAACTGATTTTATTTGCCAAAACGGTTCTCAAACCTAAGTTATGGATGATATTTTTTCTACTTAGGAGTTTTGGTCTGGAACGCCTAAATGAATTCTTAACGTTGTTGAATAGCCTACAGTTTACCATGGGGACTGAGACAAATAATTGTTTACCGTTTGTTTACCATATGGAGACTACCGTGTACACTAAATCTACCAACACAGGGCAATATTTAAATTACCATTCTAACCATCCAGAACATATTAAGCTTAGTTTGTTTAACCCTGGAACTGTTAAACTGCACAATTGTGCAGTTTTCCACGCATAAAACACTGAACCTCGCCGTGCGTGACATCTCAACTTGTATTGAATATTTCACCCACTAAAAATCATCCAATCGCAATAATTCAGAAACCGTTGGAAAGTAAATGATCTATGCTTCAACTTTTGTATTTACAAGTTTTTTCTAAAACGTATATTTACATACGTAATCATCGTTGCAGTTTTTGAGTTTTCTAAAAGCCAATGTCGCGCGAATTTTAATGCGCCGAAA
Organism: Philaenus spumarius; assembly: GCA_018207615.1. NCBI lineage: Eukaryota > Metazoa > Arthropoda > Insecta > Hemiptera > Aphrophoridae > Philaenus > Philaenus spumarius. The sequence goes on from JAGFPH010016524.1 coordinate 3,581, forward strand.
CTACCTTTAATTCCAGTTTCTATGTGTCTCAATACAGCCCGCTCGGTATTTTTCTGAGTTATATCTGTATACTGAAGGATTCATCACACTGTTACCTATCTGAAACTTCCATCCAATCAAAAATCGGAAAAATAGTTAAAAAGTTGTGGCGCGTTTTGTAGACCCTTGCAATTGGTCAGATTTCAACCAATAAAACAGCACATTTTGCGTACGAGATATCTCTTATAATTCGAATTATTTCAATAGACTTTTTTATATCTATTTATAGACCAAAGTTCAATCTTTCGTTTGGTATAAAGCAAACTAAAATTGACTGGTTAGGTGTTATTCAAACAGCAGTTGAAATTTCATATTTGCGCAGAATTCATACTACCGCTTGAGATTGCAAAACAAAGCTGTTTCCATTGTCTTCAACGGTTATATTTTGAATTTCCTTTGTCCGCACGAGATTTCATTTGTTTCATCTCACTTTTGTAATTCAATTGATTTTAAGTAAAACAATTTTATGATATGGTAATATACAAGTATACAGTTCAATTCTTTGATTTATTCTCTACACTTTGTTATAATAATATTTCATTTTTGGGCAAAGCATATATGAGTAAATTACGTTACAACTAGGCCCAGTTTTGTTAACAATCGTGTATTTGGAACATAAAAACTGGTGTTTTCAAATTAAGAAATTTGAAATAGATAAATGTTTTTATACAGTTATATTTAGAACTAAATTACGAAACTTTTTTAAACTTACGAAAAAATTACAAAAAATGTTTACTACTTGTTATGTACGCCTAAAGTTTAAACTTTTTCTTCGGTTACTGAACATTTTTTGTTTCATGAGCTAATAACTTTTACAATTTTACATGAATAATTTTTTTACTGGCATATATGAATTCTTTGAACCTTTATCTAAAAAAGAGCTATGGAACACTTTTGGATTGGGGTTCATTTACTATTTTTGGCGAATTTTTGAAAAAATGCTTGCAAAACGCAAAAAACGGAACTTTGTTGAAAAAAATTAACATGGACAGTTGCAAGGTTAAGAGAGCTCATACGGTGTGCAATAATGAGGAATTTAAACCAAGAGATTTACTAAATAATGACTATCCACAATCTATCATTGACAGAGCTATTAAAAAAGCAAACAATAATAGCACCAAAAAACTTAGTGAAAAAGCATTAACGGCTGTTCAGATTCCACAATATGTAAAAGGCATTTCGGAGAAAATTAGAAGATTAAATTCCAAGTTTTTAATTAGGACTGTTTGTCAAAATTCAATAAAATTAAAAATTGTTTAAGTAAATTGAAACCTAAAAATACGGATTTGGATAGCAAGAACATAGTTTATAATTTACAAAGTCAGTGTGGGTTTTCATATGTGGGACAAACTTCTCCTCCATATAAAAAACATGCTTCGGAGCATAAATAGTGCATAACGACAGGCGAAGTTAATCATTCTAAGATTGCTGAGTACATCATAGCCAACAACCACGCTATTCTTTGTTCCAACTACTAAAAGAGTCTAACTTTAGAGAGTTTTCAAAGAGACAGCTATAATGTCGGCTAAAGTCAATTTATTTCCCATTAATTAAAAACGAAGTACAGAGGCTTTCTGACAAGCCTAATATAGGAATTAATAATACAAGCGTAATGGGGGTTGAACCTACGATTGATCCCTCCTCAGTCAACCTGTGTCAAGGTTGCAACAAAAAAATGTCCGTTAACATCTAGGACTTACGTCACCTGAGGACGCAAAGTATTGTGGTTCTTCGTGAAACGTTGTGTTTTTTATATATTTCTTCACAGGATTTTGTGTTGTGTTTTGAGTTTGTTGTGTAAAGTGAGGCCTTACTTGGAAGAATTTTATATTTGAAGACAACACATCCTGTCTAGCAACTATATAATTTGAACAGCAATAACCCGGTGAAGTAAATTAAGAGTTTAGTAATTTATCTACCATCCAATCTAAAAACGTCTTTCAAGATTAAAACAAAAATTAATGAATTGATTATTTCTTATTCCTAACTATATAATTTAGTTAAGTTTAGAAACTGACATGATTGCCAAGAGACAGCCTGTAGAGTGCGTCACACCACAAACTGTACATTTCAGCTTTACGCCGCCGTAGTAACATACGCTGTCTGAACGCTTCGAAACGTTCCACCTTGGTCATCTCAGGAGAGATCGGCACCGGTAAAGGACACATCGAAGGCGGTTGCGGGATCTCCAGTTTCACATTGCCTCCGTTGTTGAACACTTCGATTACGGTGTCCAATATCTGCAAGCAAACAAATTCATTGGTGTTGGTTTTTTTAGTATTTTGAATTTAGTATCTGCATGAAACTCAAAGAGCAATAATTTTCTTTTTGTGGAAAGAAGGGGTGAAAACATCAGAAATTATTCAGCGTCTGCAAGGAGTATTTGGTGAGTTTGCGGAATCCAAAAGTACTGTTTATCAGTGGATCGATCGTTTTAAAACCGGTATAACATCACTAAAAGACGATTCACGCAGTGGGCGCCCAAGCACGTCGGTAAATGAAAGAAACATTACTGCCGTCGAAGACCTACTGAAAGAGGACAGACGAATGACTATTCGTCAAATTACTGTACGCCTAGGGATAGGTACACGACAAGTTCATGACATCTTGCATGATTGTTTGGGCGTTAGCAAGGTTTCGGCGCGCTGGGTGCCAAGGCTGTTGGGACCAGAACAGAAACTCAATAGGTCTGATACTTGTCGTCAACTTCAAGAGCTGTTAGCCCGTTACGGTGATGAATTTTGGCAATGAAAAATAACCACTGACGAAACGTGGATTCCTTATTTCAATCCTGAGACCAAAAGTCAATCCAAAGAATGGCTCAAACCTGAAGAAGGGCCTCCACTTAAGGCGGGTGCATTTCCGTCTGTTGGAAAGGTAATGCTTACTGTATTCTGGGATTGCGAAGGTATTATTTTTATGGATTATCTGGCGAAAGGTACTACAATTAACGCAGAATATTATTAGAATTTATTATCCGGACCACTGCGACAGGCACTTGTTAAAAAACGAACTGGGAAGTTGCATAAGCGTCCGTTATTGCAACAGGATAATGCAAGACCACACACCGCAAGAAAAACAAAGGATGTTTAGAACGATTTACGATGGCAATTGCTTCCGCACCCACCTTTTCCCCGGATCTTGCACCCAGTGATTATCATCTGTTCCCAGATTTGAAAAAACCCGTACGCGGTGTTCGATTTGAAAGTTTAATTTACGTAAAACGTACCATAAACAGATGGATTGAGGAGACACCAAAAAAGTTCTTCGAGGATTGCTTAAAAAAATTAGTTTATCGTTGGGATAAATGTATCCAGTTAAATGGAGATTATGTTGAAAAACTACATTGTAATATTGAAGAAAATTTACAAAATAATAAAAGTTATAGCTAAATTTGGAAACATCCTATGTACAAGAATTTAATACCGTATAAAATAGACTTACAGGTTGGTTTACTTTCCAAGGTACAGCGCCTAATTGGTTGAGAGAGTCCAGGGCGGGGTACAGGTTTTCAGAAGGCGCAGATTTTATTCTCTCCCATTGTAAAGCAGCTGTTGAAGGCAATCTGTACAGACAATACACGCGCCGATTGATGTATTGTTTACAAATTGATTTATACCAATAGAAATGATAAATGGTATCGTTCTTACCTGATAAGCTCGGTTTTGACCAGAAGATTGCCTCCGCTTGTTGCTGATGTCCAGGGTAGAGGAGGTGTTAACATCGGTAGCTCCGATACATTAAACACTAGGTCATCTTGTGCAGCCAATCTGTATAGTCTAGACAATACGGGATGTGGTTTTACCTCCTCGACATTCCTATTGCCAGATTGTCGGTAGAGAGAGTAGAATGCAGGTAACATGTGTCTGTAATAATGTAACATACAACAGCAAAATTTTTAATTGAACAACTCACAAACAAACTAATCTCTTAAAGAAAAATAACGCTATCGTGAAGTGAGTTGAGTGAATCTCCAAAATTAAGTTTACACGTTTTAGGATTTCAAACAACTATTTGCGAAATTTTTCTACTCACAATAGCTGCCTTGTGTACAAAATATATATACGTAGAATTTGGTGCCAAATAGGATATTTCATAAATTAGGCGCGATTGAATTCGAATTACCACAACGTCGCTATTACTCGTAGAGAAAAAAATTGCTAATTAATTCACATATTTCACAAAATAAACACATGTAAAAGTTAAAAATTGAAATGAATGAAAACAATATATATTCCTATGGATTGTGAAGTGATACATCACACAGATAATGACTATACGATGTTGATTGACATAAATAAAGCTTAAGTTTTGCATAAATTCAGGGTCACATTACTTAGTTATAGTTTGCTTATTGTAGAACGTGCATCGCTGAAGACAGCGACACTGTCGTAGAAATGCAAAATAATAATGGCAAGATCTGTGTTTCTAAAATTAACAATTAAATACAATCGATATTGATTCTTACTCTTTGCTTTTTTCTCGCAAAACGTTCACATCTATCTTTATGTCACGAATGATGACGTTGTACAGAAACTTGCCTATACCATTCAGCACAGTGGTTGGCCACATATGTTCGTCTATGTTCTGAAACAGAAGACAAATAACATTGCATTAATACTAACATATAGCTTTTATAACATTAAAGTATTTAAAACACCGACTAATCGAGCTTATGCTGATCCTCCAAGGAATGCGAGCCGAAGACAAAATATAAAATATTTTTGCATTTTACTTTCAAAGACAAAATTTGGAGAGAAATACCAATGGCGAGATTTTCATGAATAGGCTCTAAACTGTAGGAGGTTTAGCTTCCACAATTCTATACCGGGGTGTCTACTAGGTTTTGAAGCCTTAGTTTCTTGACTTTTCTTAATAGGCCAGTCATTAGTGAAATAGTACATTAAATAGTAGTTAGTGAATATAGCACATTAAAATCGCAAACTAACGGCTAGTTCTGATTTTTTAATATGTTGTTAGGACCACTACCAGTAGTATATATCCAAGTTTGCAGCTTCGAAAGACCTGTGCTAACTTCGTAGCACACGAAAAACCGCGAAAGTTTTGCACTTTTTTCAGATTTTCTACTATATCTCCTAAACTATGCGTTTTTTCATAAAAAATGTTAGTTACGTTTTAAAGCAGATTAAATTTGCTACAATTTGAGACCAAAACCAGCTCTATATCGCAGATATCAGACCCAATACAGTCCTCCAAAATTGGCGATATTTTTGCAAAAAAGTGTAATTTTAAAATTTGGTCAACTTTTGACCCCGAAATTGGGGAAAATACTCATTTTAAGGGAGAAACCATAAGAAAAGATGCTGTAGCGAATGTTATTAGCTTTAATTTAAGCACAAAACGACGTCTGTAGGTCTAACAGTTTCCTCACAATGCTTAAAAATATAAAAAAAATGAGAAAACTGCATTTTTTTGCAAATTGGTTCTGATGAGTTCTTACAATGTATTTTGAAAGGAAAACCATGTACATCAGCAAGAAGTATATATTTAGAAGGAAACCAAGTTGTTCACCAGAAGAGATTACCTTGAATGAAAAACTCACATAACGTTTCTTTTAGACAGTGCTCGAAGACTTTAGTTAAAATCGGAACTAAGGATAATGGTTTATACCTTGTGGGACATAATTTATTCCCCCTTTTGTGACGAAAACCTATATGCTTACTTTCTAAGGTTTGATGTATTTGATTACAGTGAGTCAAAATAGAACAACCACTAAATGATTATACTGTAGATTTATTCTGTGAGTTTATAGGAGTTGATTTCTCTATGACTTACTTACCAAAGTAGGTCCCTCTTGGTGTTTATGCACTATCTGCTGCCACTCTTGTCTTGAATTTACACTCCTACCATTATTGCTGTTTGGATCCATGTACCAATCCAGGTACTCTGAATAAACTTGTTGTGTTTTTGTCATAATCCCGTGTGACTTTTTATACTTTATTATAAACCTGAAAACAATTATAACCTTGGATGAAAACATTTCTAATTGAACTGGTTAGTTCATGTGAAGAGGGGAAGATGGTGCAGAAGGAGGTGGTTGTACTACCACCTGGTTGATACACACTTAAAGATACAGATCTGGATGTGAAATTCACCACTACTTTTTATTTTGCTTCCTCTACTCTCCACTTCTATAAATTTTCCACTGTGAATCAATCTGCCACTCATGTCATGAAATTTTATGAACTTAAAACTTTGTAAATCCACTGTAACCACAAAGATTATTATTTAATACATAGCAGTTCTGCTAATTTTAAAAAACATTAGGTTACAACTTCATAGATATTGATTTGGTTGAAACAATCATGGAAATAATTACAGGGAAAAACCTTCGGGTTTGTAAATGATTCCAAAACAAACAAAAAACGATGCAAGTGTTAAGATTTTATAATATATTTTTTAAGTTTTTACTTTATTCTAATTAGAATAATAAAGATGAAGGAACAGTATTGCGTACATGAACTGGGTTCGAACATGTATTGAATATTCCGACGGTAGTAAGGCAACGCGCCCACTGATGTTCCACAGATTTGTAAAAAACAAAACCAATAGGAAGCAGTCTTAAAGGGAATTATTAGATCCTTCATAATTTCCTAGATTACTACAGGAAATAACCATTCGGCTGGGATTTACGTAACCCACAATAAAGTTCTATACTGGTACTTACAGTTGTGAGCACTATCTATTTTTAATAAACGGTTAAAAATATTTTTTTCAAATGTTTTTAAATCAGTCCATGATTTAAATAAGGCCTTTTGTTTGTAAGATTGTTGAATTAAGGTTAAATAAAGAAATAAAAAAAGAGTTAAACTAAAGCTTCACGATTAAAAGTAAAGGGTAGGGAAAATGCATAGGACATGAGTCGGTTCAATATTTCATAAAGGCAGACAAAATTTTAAAAGTAAATTTAATTATTAATTTGAATAAATGTAAAAGGCAGACAAGTGTTAAAAGTAATTATTATATTCAATCTATATGTGAGTTTAAAGAATAGACAGTTTATGCAATGACTTTAAGACGCGGAAAGTATAGGCTACGAGTTTTGAGACGCATTTAGAAAAGCAACATCCACACCAGTCTAGACGAGATAAGAAGCGAACACCTGCAAGCTATTTCCTAGAAAATTGGTCTACGTGCGTTTCTACACGCAAGATCCAGAAAGAACGTATAGCTAGCGACCCAAAGATCTGACGCAACTTTGAACATCTGTAGGTTGTCAGACGTTTCTGATTGGTTGAGAGAAAATAGACGCCGGCTGAACGTAGCGGTAGAAAAGAACGCTAACGGCACTTGTCAACTAGAGTCCAAGCGGTGAAGATGCTTGAAGTGTTGCGCGCTGCGCATTAATAAAAGTTAAATATGTAACATTTATTGTTAATCAAGTCGTAAAGGGTGTTGTTTTTTGTGAGTTATTGAAGAACTGATTTGAATTCTTACGAGAACTAATAACTATCATCGACAATGGTGTGCACTACGATCGGCGAACTTTTCAAGTTTCTTACATAAATAATGTGATAGTAATTCGAACATGAACTAGCTACGAAAGTGTTGCGCAGCGAGTAGGGTTTTCTTTTTCTTTTTTAAATTAATTAGTTTATGTGTCTGCCTTTTACATAACTATTAAATATCTATTTGTACCACATATTTTTAAATTTAAATTGATTTATGTTATTTGTTTGGCTACATTTTTAGTCAAAGTGATTTATAAGATTGTAAAAATTCTTTTTGTAACTCGATATAAAAAAGAAAACAACATGCAGGGCTAAAGTGGCCAATAAAAAATCAGTTGTTATGTGAACCATTATAGTTTAATTTCACTATCCTATATTCCAGCGAGTACTTCTTCAGGAACCTCACGATCCTGAGTTGTAAGTTGTAAAAAGACAACAGGTAAAGAAAACTAGTATAGGCTTAACCTAAAAACAATATTTTATTAATTATTTTTAACAAGTTATATTAAATTCATTTTACATTTTATATTTTTTATATTTTTATAACGCCTAACGTTATATGTTTATTCATACTTTTATATCTACATCACTGATGCCCAAAAAACAGTTGACCCTTGATAATCTGACAGGTATAGGACCGAGAGGGTATCGGATTACTGAAAATGTCTGGATTATCGAAAGCGATTTTTAATAATCTCTATGATTAGTAGTAGGTTACAGGAGTTACAGTCATTTTTGTATGTAAAACTATTTAGACAGTAGGCTAATAAACAATTAATTTTACTCATTGAACACAAAGGAGTTATTAAAAACATGAGTTACGCGTGTATTATTCAGCGGAGTTGTTATTGTTGTCTTTCTTTAGAAGAAGTAGATTTTCTGGGAAAATTGTAGTTGAAAGCTGGAGCCTAGTCTCATTGGTGTTAGGTATAAACCGGTTCAGAAATCTGAGAGCAGAAATAAACTCGTCAGCAAACCATTTCTCTCCGCTAATCCTGTGGATCAATGGCGCATTTTTAAAATTTTTAAATTGATCATGACTAACACAAAAGCCTTTTTTTAAATTTCATGATTCAAAAATTGGGTTTTTGTTTTAAAATGCACAACTTTTTTGTATTCTCACTAAGCAAAATTGATCATTTTATCGACCTACTGTTTAGTAACCTATTAATTACCTAAATGGTTTTTACATAGAAAAAATAGTGTAATTCCCTGAACTTACTGCTAATTATTGAGATTTGAAAATCACTTTCAGTAATCCAGATATTTTCAGAAATCTTACACCCGCTCAGTTCCATTCTTGTTGGACTATCAAGGGCCAACTTTGCCCTGCTAAGAAAGAAGAAAGTAACTGCACTCTGGGTGATTTTGAGATACAGCTGGTTTTGTGTTTAGTCCATAGCCAACCACTAAATTGATCTTTTTTGATGATTTTTTTTTCTCATTCATATATTTTTTATACATAGAATCTAAATATCTCTTTATTTTTAACCTCAGATATGTATTTTATTTAAATACTTGTAGTTACTGTAAGTCATTTTAGCGATTTTTTAGCAAGAAAACAGTAACTACTGTTCTCTAAGCTAAAAAACAGTATCTACAATGTAGTTACTGTTTTCTGGCTTAGAATCTGCAGATACTGTTGTTTCGCTTTAAAACCAGTAGTTTATGCAGTAGTTACTGTATATAAAAAGATAATTTTTCTGAATAGTAATTAATAGTTTTTCCATATATTTTTGATTTTATAATATATAATTATATAATTATTATGTTTATAAATGAAGAAGTCTAGCTAAATAGATCATGGAAAATACTGTAAATAATATTACAGATTTCTTAGCAAGAAAACAGTAACTACAGTTGTCTAAGCTAAAAGACAGTATCTACAATGTAGTTAATGTTTTCTGGATTAGAACCTGCAGATACTGTGGTTTGGCTTAGAAAATCATAGTTTATGCAGTAGTTACTGTGACATATGACCTGTATATCTCAAAAACTATAAGAGATACGGTTTTCTGGCTTAGATTTTTGGATTCCTCGTGGTCCAAAACATTAAAATCAACCATAACCTCAAAATCGGAATTTTTGTCAGTTACTGTCTTTTTCCTTAGCTGGGCAGAACTGTAATTACAAGATTACCTAAAGAATCCTGTGTTGAAAAATGAATAGATGACCTCATACCAATAATTTCCTTTTATGTGCAGCGGTTATAAATTTGTTCTTGACAAATCGTGTAAAACTTTCACAACAGGCTATTCCTTTGGTGATACCTAATTTTGTTTTTATTTCACATGTATTCTATGTAAGTTTATTTTTTATGTTTGCGTAAATTTTAAACCACTTTTACGTTTGGTACATGTGAAATTATGAAGTAATAATAAAAATTGGCCCGGGTTTGCAATTATTGAACAACTGTTAAGACTCAAAGTTCGTAATATGTACGGTGAAATGAACGTTTAATAATGAAATGGTGTATGATGGTATTAATAGTCAAATAAAATGGATGTAGCCTATGCACATACCTAGATCTGACTTGATGGCCTAATTCACTGTACAGCTGGTGGGTAGTCGGGCTAAAAGTTTCTGAACCTTCTGCTAGTTTTCGCACTTCCTAAAATCATACATAATGTTTACAAATGGATGTATTCGATTTAAAATCGTTTGTTAATCAAAAAATTAATTCCTGCTGTTATTCAGACTTCTTAAGATTGATGATTACATTCAAAGTTTTCTACTTTTAAACTTGTAAAGCAAAATCTTATACTAAAATGAGCAAAAGAAGTCCAATAGCCAAAGGGTATAGCGTTGGTTAATCACGGATAGAATCGAACAGTGTGTATTGAAAAGAAAGACCTCACCATTCAATCTGCAGTCTAATAAAGTAATGAATAAATTGGATTAGGAAATCAAACCTTTTTTTTAAAAATATTTGTCAATTTACACACTTTAACACGTTTGCTACCTGGTGTTAAATAAGGACAGTCAACTCATATGCGCAAATTCACGGACCCAAATCGATCTATGTATCCCTTTTAGGCCTATGTAAATTATTAGCTATTCACCAATAAATGCTAAAAATACCGTTCTCCGCCAGTTTGCTACTCATAACTCCTGAACGAACATAAAAATTACAAATTAGGTTTTGAGGTGTGACTTTAACATTTATGAGTACAGTAATTACATTTCACATTATTGCATACTATTGTGTTATATTATTTAACAGTTGAACCAGCGTATACAGTAAATTAACACACAGAAGATTTTGTCAAAAAAAGATCTTGTTAAGCTTTTGATCCGAACCAGTTGTTTTATTTATAAAGGTCGTGGGTCAGTCCGTCTGCAAAACCCCTAATTTTCTACATTTTTTCAATTTTTAAATAGGAACCCTAAATATTTCCGGGATAAAAAATAGCCTAGATTATTCTCTGAAAAGTCCTCTACGTGCAAACGAAAGTTTCATCAAAATTGGTCCGGACAGACAAAAAAGTAAAAAATTCATGTTTAGGTTTTGGCGAATAACCAAATATGATCTTATAAAAAAAATTTATTTTTAAATCACAGACAGACACCTCAATTGTATTTATAAGTATAGAATGGAAGAAAAATATTAGGGCAAAGAGATGTAACCAAATATAAAGAAGTTTCAAAGTAAAACTGTATGGAACTTATTGTACGTTTCAAAAATTGAACCTGCAAAAGTGAGATAATGTTCAACTGTTAAATTAATCTGTTTTTTACAAAAGAAACAAATTAAAATTAACTTGTGATTTTTGGACTAGAACAAACCTTTAATTCATAAGTGAAGAGAAAATTTGTTAAATTCTTCATTGACATTTTGTTAAAATTTCATACATAAGATCATTGTAGAAAATAGGCCTAAATCTTTATAATTGTTAACTGTTAACTAGGATGAGATACCGCAGAGAGAAAGACATATTTTTAGATAATATTCGATATAAATTAAAACAAATTATAGTAAAATAATGACTTAATTAAATTGTATTTGTAAAAAAAAAACTATAAAAAACTAAATAAATATTTATGAATTGTTAAACAATTGAATTATAATTAATTGAATATTGAATTTAACCCAAATAGAGAGTATGGTTGAATATACAGTAGAACTCCAACTATCCGGACTCCAATTACCCGGATCGCCAATTATCCGGATCAGATTTGAATAAGAACATAGTCAAACGGATGCAAGACTTATCGGCGCGGAATCGATTTAAGGTTGACTCTGCCTGGTATGTTAAAAAAATAATGTATTTTACAGTAATTTAGTATTGTTTGTAAATATAACGTAATGTAAACATTGGCATTGATATTATTTTTTCATAATAAATATTGTAAATGTTCTCTATTGTATTTTGTTTACGTTTTTCTCCTAAAAACGGCCTTTTTTCGAGAAAAATCCAACTATCCGGATTTTTGATTATCTGGATCGGGACCGGTCCCAATTAATCCGGATAGTTGGAGTTCTACTGTACTCATTGACATGTTTTTATCTTTATCCAAATTGCCCAGTAACAGTACAACTCAAAATATAATTCAATATTTTTTGATTATTATAAAATCATTTTTTAAATAGCACTGAAAACAATTTCTGTTTATTTTATACACTGTTATTATCTCCTGAAACTAGATACCTGAAGTAAAATATCCTTGTATTGATGTGGTTCCAACACTTTGAGGTAAGGATAAATATTCAGTTGGTTGTATTTTTTCATGTTATGGTTCAACAACGCCATTGAAGACAAGTCCCTTGTAAACCCTTTCTCGATAGCTTCACTCCAAACTTTTTCTAGTTCTTCCAGTTTCTGCCTCTGTAAAAGAATAAGTGACATGTCCATTGTATTAACACGTGAACATAGAAAACCGAAGTACATATTTTCAGTATTTATTATAAAAGAAGAGGAATGAAACTTATACTGTTGGAAAGGTACTGTGCCATAGATTTGCACACAAAAAATCGTTTCTATACAAAATGCTTCAAACAATTAATTAAATGAAAGCATTTTGATTACATTCTTGGCTGTATAAGCTAAAAATCCCTTTGTTTCCCCTGCAAGGGAAAATATATTTTTTTAATTATACAAACAAATACTTAGCGTTGTTTCCATTTCTTTCAAATTGAATTATCACTTATC
>JAGFPH010016525.1:0-17668 GCA_018207615.1 Philaenus spumarius
TTATTTTTAAAAAACATAAAAATTCCAAAAAAAATTTAGGTTATTTTTTTAAATTTCTTCGGATTGGCTCGATGGATTAACTCTCAAATCTAATCAGATCTAAGTTTTGATACACCCTTTCGAATGACATGTCGTAGAATTCAATCGGTTGATTCGTTTTTGAGAAACTGTACGACAAAAATTTATTTACACACATACATCCACACACACACACACCAACACACACACACACACACGGTCGGACACCTCGGCGGGAATAGTCAGAATGGCTTCCTGGGACCTCGAAACGTGGAGATTTAATGAAAACTCGACTTTCGAAAATCGGACCGAAATCAATAACTTCCCTTTATTGGTAGCGGGAAGTTAAAAAAAAAAAAATCAACCTAAATACTCACAAAAGTACCATTTAAAATTATTGTAACATACATAGTATACAACTCTTTACTATAATTATATACGCCTCTGTTTATAAATGTTCTTTATATCACCATTAATACATCATTTATTTGCTCCAATGGTGCTACGGTCTCATTCAGAAATTAACATGAACTGAAATGATACGTTGTATGATTAAAAGAAACTACTTTAAAATGAAACAACTTGTAGTAACTAAGTTTTGTATAATAACTAAATCTTACTGCATAAACAATAAAAAAAAAATAATGTACTTATAGTTTACATGGAAATATCACTGAGTTATAGTTGTAATTTGTTTGTCTATTTTATTTGAAAAATCATCTGTATAACATTATCTTCAGCTAATCTTATTATATCTAATGTCATTTTCTTAAGGAACAGATAAAGAAAAATTATTGTATTTACTGAATCGCAAAAATAATTTCATTCTAATCATTCAAAATAATCATTACCTGCATTCTAAGCCACTTTTTAAGAATAAATTTGTTTCCTAAACCATTGTAAATTTAGATTTTTTTACTTTCAGTATTTCTTTTAAATTTATCAAATGTATAATTTATGTATACATTTTAATTTAACTCAATTTTTTTAAACTAGTAAAACAGAATTTTATTATATATTTAGTAGTATTTATTTACCCTTAGGCCTATGGTATTTTATAGAATGAAAATTGAGTCATCTCAAAAGAACACTTTTTTAAAAGACATTGTGTTGTAAGAATACCACAAAAGAAATACAAAAATTAATTACGTAACAATTTATTGAAAGTACTTTTTTTCACTCTATTTTAAAAGGAATGAAAATATTGACTGCCTTACAAAATACTAAGGTGTTGACAAATTAATATAGCTAGCATTATAGCATGGTTAGTTGCTAAATAAATATGATATAGTATATTTTATGTATAACTTTAATTTAAATTCCTAAATTTACATTAAATGAAGCGGTTTTTAACTATTTACTGAATTCATTTGATGGAAATTGTAATTTCGTTTTTTTTAATTTGGCACAATATGGTTTGCTCGTACTCTTTACAGAAATGTTAAATCCATAATTATCCCTAAAAGATGAAAGTAAGTACCATACATAATAATTATTATTAAAGTTTTACTTCTTTATGCGTGTTATGACAAAAAATAATAAGGGGCAAATTATGTTGCATGCTCACAGGGTGAGATCAAAATGTACATTCATTCCTACCCACAAGTCCTATCAATAAGGCTATTATACTAACAGAATAGCGATAGAGATTGAAACCTCTATTAGGTCGAACATGAACATTGTTCAGATTTCATTAGTGAGATATGTACTTCTTTTGTTAAATATTTTTACTTAAAGTTCAAAGTATAGGCCTATGTTGCATTAGTGAGATGTTTCGGTTTTAAAATATTTCAACTTAAAGCCCAATGTACGTATTAATCGCATTACAGGGAGGTTTGTGTTAATTTTGTTTTAATCAAAATTATAAATGCAGTTTAAGTAGTTATAGATTTAGAACTAAAGACTAGATTTAATAATCATTTGGGACACAATTTTAACAACGTTTTGTGTATATCGCATCTTAATTAATTTTAATTCTATTAACGGTATTTAATATCAAACTGAAAAAGCTTTTGGTGTGTTTTGCATTGATTTTCAGTTGAAAGCTTTGAAATAAAAAAAGAATCATCAGAACGACTTTTTAGGATCTTCAGATGGAAATATAAAGGGCATAAGATTATTAATTTTGCAGGTACAAAATAATCTTAGTTCCAGATATTAATAATCTTAAATGCGATCAATATGTGTTGTAGCTGTAAACTAATTTCTTCTTTAATTGTAAAGTATTGATAGCATTATTTAGAGGTTTGTTTTAATATTTTTTGATATTAAACGAATGCAGTTTTTTAGTACTTACGCATGATTTTTGTAAGGGAAAGGAGTCAATTAGATTGAAAATAAAAGTCGTTTTCCAAAAAAATTACAGAATGAATATTGACGTAATATTTACATATTTAAATATTTATCTTAATATTGAAATTATGAATTTTTTCCAAATCATAAGTTACAAAATAAAATAAAAGCAAATCATAATATGGTCTTAAATTTAACTTACATTTTATTGCATACTATGCAGTTTTTATATACGACAACTAGACTGCATATGACAACTAGACTATATATGACAACTAGACTTCGTGAATTTACAGAAATTTTTTCGATTACAGATAATTCAGTTTAAAATTTCTTTTCAAAAACTAATCTTCTTTGAACATTCTTAAGAATTGTTAAACTTTCAACCATTCCAAATAATGGCAATTAAAAGTTTTAAATTTCGAATAACATAAAAATGAGTGTATCCAAAAAAACTTACAAAAAATAACTTTTTGTGTTTCATCAATGTAGTTTCAATATGTCTCATGGAGCTACTACGTAAGTTTTTGTCTTATTTCTTTGAAACGGGCATTTTTGGATTGAAACACAAAACGTGCTCAAAAATTTTTCTTTCCCATTTTATTTTTTATTCGGCCGTTAATATGTTATTTGGATTTTAAAACTTTTAATTTCTGCCATTTTGAAACATGACAAGCTTAGCAACGTTTTCAATGAATAGGTCCTAAATTAGGACAAAATTCGTCCAAAGTTTCATCTCTGTATTTTAAGTGGGTTTTAAATAATAATTGTTATATTACTGAAACATTTTGGAACACAAACTAAACATTTTAAGCCATACCTTCGTGGAAATTTTACTATTCATTTTTACGTATACAGTCGTATCGCAATGTCCATTATTTCAGTTAGAACACAGTATAATTTACGAATAAAAATGCAATCTGAATTCTGAAATAACACTGAGAATAACACTGAAATAACACAGCATGAACGCGAGAACTAACTTAGTCTGTCTCAGTTTAAAAGACCACTCAATGTCAAATGATGTTATTGAAGTATAGTCTTGTTCGCATCTATTACAGATCGTGCTTGCTAGTGTGACAATGTAATTAATAATCGTTTTCATTTAATTTTGTAGTTTAGTTATTGTTTTCATTGCACCAATTAAAATTTATATAACAATAATAACATTACTATCACAGCAGTCCATCGATTTACAGTATTCGTTTTTAACTATGTATATTTCATGTACAGCTTGTATTATATATACATGTGTTCCATGGTAGTGGGGCCGTAGCCCCTCTCTGAACCCTATGTTTAATCCCATGGCAGTTTTATGACTTTTTCAAAATTTAATTAAAATATCAGTGTCCCAGCAACAGTTTCCCAGCAAAACCGAACGACTAAAACTTTTGAATAAATAATGTATATTCAACGGATATATTATTGTATGTATACAAACAAATCACAGTTATCTACAAAGTATGGGCTTGCTTTACAAAGAATTTAAATAAAGAAATTCTTCTCCATAACATGAAATGAAAGCAGACATACAAAATCCGAGCTTCATTCGGAAAACGTGTGTCCATTAAGGATTAAAATTTCGAACCTGAAGTTGACTGAGTCTCGCACACAAAACGCACACACAAAGACAAACAATGTTTTTATATTATTATTATAGTTAGATCTCTTTACTTTTTCAAACTATTAAAATTTGTTAGTAAACAAAATTATAACGTGAGTGAAATTAATTGTAACATATAATTTATAGACCATGCAAATGTCTCTATAATTAATATTTGTTACCATTAAATAAGTAGAAATGATTGCGACTCTACGTTAAGTACATGCTCACATTTTGTTTGATATTATTATAATAAACACAAATAAAGCTATTAAGATGCTGTGAGAATAAATAATTTCAAAATGCGTTAGTGCAATAAGGTGTAGCAGGTTAATATGAATATAAATATAGCGTACGAATTACAAGTTGCATTATCATACCCAATATTAATATGTACTCTAATACAATTCGATTGGTTAGGAAAATATAATATTTTGTTTAGTATTAAATAAGATTTTCTTATAAAAGGATCACAAACAAATAGAAAAAAACAGTTTTAAGTTACACCACATAACTTATTTTTAAAATATATAACATAAACCAATGTATAAAATAAACATTTACTTGTTAGTATTTTATTAGTAAGTTTAATGTTAGTCATAATTCAACTTTTCATTTAAATCTACAGTTTTTGTTGTTCTACAGTATATTTAATATACCGATTTTTCTGCAAAGTTTAGTTTAAAGGAATTAGCTTTGTTCCATCTTTAACTATTAAATACAAGTTAATACAAAATACTTTAGACTTAACGATACCTCAGGTTTTATAATATGAGAACTCTGTTTCAAGATTGAATATACATTCTACTTTTAATTGGTTAATGGTAAGCGTAATGGGCTAATGGCTGAGGTTGTAAATATAGTTGCCTTAAAGTAATAAATGCTTCGCAATTGTATAATTTATGTTATCCTTCGTAGTTAATATGAACCTAGTGTATTTTTTTACATACATTTCAACCACTTAATACAAATGAGACAAGAATAATAAACAACAATAGTTTTATTGGCTAAGGATACTAAAACCATATTTCATTTTGTTTTACAGTGTATAAAAAGGTGCATGTAATTTAATGTAGTTTATATTTATGTAAATATACTATACAACCAAAAATTGAATAAACGGAATTGTTTAAATATTTAAGTTGCATATATCTTTTATAAATATTAGTTAGCTATAAAAATAATAAACAATTGCAATAGACATACACTGCTAAAATATGTGTTCTTTTAATTAATAATATTTCGAGACAGTTAATTTATTTATTTTATGATATAGGCCTACTTTTAAACTTATGTAACATCGTTAACATTTTAGGCGTAACAATTTCTTCAGAAAGAAGTAAAAAACAAAAACTTTAAAGAAAGTGATTAGTAAAAGTCTTTACGAAACATGAAAAAACTTTAACAATTCAAACCTCATTTATCACTTGAGAAGCGTGTACAGTAAACACGATATTATTGTTCGTTTTGATAAATTACTTTTATTTTATATCAATTCTGAAATTTCGACAAGGGAAAACATTTTTCTCCTTACATGTTGAGACGGATTAAGGGAGGTATTGTAATAATTTTTGAATCATTTGCGAACTATTCGAAGTTAAATCGGACATGCCTAAGCAAAGTAGAACACGACTAGCGGCAAGTCGGAAGCAGCAGGAAATAAGCTGTTTTATACTACAGCAGTAAAGAACAATAGATTCCTAAAATGTAATAAACAGTTTTTAATGAGTTAAAATATGTAAAAAGTGTTAACTAGGAAAATATGTTAACAAAGTTTTTTTATAAATTTATCAAAATAAAAATGATTAGCTAAACAAAGTAGTTGTACAAAAATAAAATTGTATTCTAAAGTATATTAAGAAATCTGATTACTGTAGTTAAATATCCCACATTCATTTTGGAAAAAGTATCATTGATAAGGGAAAAGGTACTTTGAAGGGTCATTCATGTAATGTTTCTTGTATATTCAAACCTTAAAATAAACGCTAACGCAAAAAATATTGGCAATATCATAAATACAAGGAAGACATTATTAGCATATTCTGACAAAAGGTAATTTCAATGAAGCTAAAGGGGTACTCATTGTATATCCACTCATACGCCTGTGATTTAAACATTTTATTTAAACTAAAAAATAAATGTAATAAAGTACAATACCTTTTATTTTTCAGTGAACCTCTTTGTTTAAAACTTGTTTAACATTTTTGACGCGTTTCGAAATTTATCTCATCATCAGAAAGTCCCTATATTCATGGAGGTCGTCAAAACGTTAAATACACAAACACATAACACATAACACATTTAAAACACACAGTATGTAGATGCGCATCTTACGACTCCAGGATATCGACTGGTTGTGCGTTATCCATGCTTAGAGGGACTTTCTGATGATGCGATACATTTTTGAAACGCGTCAAAAACTGTAAACAAGTTTGAAACAATGATGTTCACTGACGGAAAATAAAAGGTATTGTACTTTATTACACATTATGATCAACTCAAGATGGCCACCATTGGGATCTCGGAAACTATAAAAGTTACAACAAACTTTAAATGAAGGACCTTCCCTACTTTTTCCATTGCATTAAAAAATACGATATTAAAATTTCCAAAAACTCCGCCATTTTTCCAATATGGCGGCCAACTTAATTTTTTCAAATGGAAACTCCTATTTTTTGTTTAATTTCGATTGGGGACACAAATTTAAGACATTTTTATAATTTTGTATTTTTTCCTAAACTCAACCGTATATGAGATACAGCCTTTCAAACATTTTCTATTTTATGTGATTTTTTTAATTGGGCCACCATTGGGATCTCAGAAAGTATTAATTTGACAGCAAACTTTAAATGGGGAACCTTTCCTTTTTTTATGAGAAATTAAAAAATATGTAGTTAAAATATTTCTAAATGGGCGCCAGTTAGATTATTAAATTACTAACTATATATTTCTAAAAATACATTTCAGAAATTATGGAAAAGGAAAATTATTTGTATATTGATACTACCTTCAGTAACCAGTTTTTCTGTATGGGCTAATTTATGTATTTCACGCAAACAAGTATTTTAGTAAATACAATTACTTCAGCAACTAACAAAATATCTAGGTTATACTAACAAAATAATAATAACTATTATACAAATTGTGCAAACGCCAGAAGGAAAATTGAAATTATTTGTATTAAATTTAAATAAATTACAAAGAGCAAAATGAGTAAGTAAATATTTTTTTTTGAAGTACGCAAATATTGCTTATATCTAAAATTAAATAAACAGTTTAGATGAATGGTCGACTTCTTACCTCTGCAAAATACTGCAAAAATATCTCTACAACATAATATAAAATATACAATTAAAAATTAGAGGAATTTAAAGTAATAGTCTATATATTAAAGAATAACTTCTTTTATTGGTTTCCGTTGGAATAGGGGGGATATTAACCTCATTATAGTAACTACCGCATACTGATCCCTTATTAAGAGCGTAATATGTACTTTTATTGTCTTATGAAACATTTATGTCTTTTTAAATTGCATTCTTAATATATGTCTAACTAAACTATTCGAACTGTTCATACAATTTTGTAAAAATAAATTAATTTGTAATCTATAAATAAATAGTTTGACCTAATGAAAACTTTAAAACTTTCTTTAAATATATATAAAACTGAAACTTAGAAAAAGCTTAAAATTTGTCTAGTGTGTCACCAAAAATAGTTTAAAATCATTTTATTATTTATCTTATGTACAACGTTTTGTTATGGAAACTACTAACCCTGTCCGAATCCATGAAGGTTCATTTATTTAAAAAGGTAATGATTTAAAAACAAATTACATCAATAGCTTAAAGATTTAAAAAGACGTGTAAAAAGGATTCTAGCATTAAACAAGATATTATTCAACAAAATTGTTCTAAAACTTTAGATAGAGGTGTGTTGTAGTGAGCATGTACACTGTATAGTTCAATCTATGATGAACTTTTAATAAAAGGTCATTTGCTCTATCAATTCAATTCAATCGTTATTTACTACACAAAACATAGCTAATAATTTAAAAGTAGTCTATTATTTTAAACAAACTGAAAAGAAATACTGTTCACCTGAGAAGTAGTATTTGAACCAAAATTTCTTTAATAATGTACAATGTAAACTGTTACTTTATCGAACTGTTACTTTTAAGTACTGATAAATACTCTTCAAATTTCTTACATGTACATTTTCTTGCCTAAACTTTAATTGTATAAATTTATATTTCGTTACTTATCCCACAGTCACTTTAATTTCAAATGTAAGTCCATTGAATGCAGTGAATATAACAGCAATTTAAATACATTTTATTATATGAAGGAGAGAAAATTTCGCATCTTGTCCATAGTAAGACGAAATCCTTTCGGGAAAGATACTACAATAACTGGGCAGAACAATACTATAATTCAATAGTAATTAGTATAATAATTAATAATTCATTAATAATTAAATATTATTTTGGTAGATTTAAATCATATTATTAAAGATTTTTTGAATAAACTGCAGTGTGTAAAATAGAGTTTTTTTTACAGAAATAACATCACCATATATAACACGACAGAATACAGAATACATAGCATCAAATCAGAAGCAATGATGGTCTGTTTTTATCGCAACAAATAGTTGTTCAAAGGTAAATTAATTGATTAGCGTTATAACATTCTCGAATACAAGGACCTAACCATGCGGCAACATGTATCATTTACCGTTACATTAATCACAAGATTCAATTAACAACAGGTACTTATCTGTAATTGAATCCTTGGCAATTAAATCACTTAATTAAGTACTCCTTGACACACTTTCCATAAAGTATTTCACATTAATAAGAATGCAATAAAAAAATAACAACATAATTTAATTTTAAGTTCGCATGAACTAAATGTTATTATCTATATAATAAAAATTAATTGCTGTTCCTTTGTAAGCGCATCACTTGATAATGGCTTTACCAATTGGACTATTTTTTATTTTAAAATGCTCTTAATAGTCTGAAATAGGTTTTTATATAAAGTAACATTTTAAAATTATCCCGAAAAAGTTTCAAATTTGGAAAAAACTAAACAGCCTCTTTTGTATGGACTCAAGACCATAGCGCACAAAAACGCTGTTCGTATTAAAAGCATATAGCAACACGTCATGTTTGTTTACATTTAATTACCATAGCACTTTACTTATCAGTTTAATATTCTTCAAAACCAACAGCTTTTTTAGGTTAGATTGACCTACATAAAGCAAGCAAAAACCAAAATCAACTAATGCTTACAATATTTTAATTTAATTCAAACATTGGTTGTTACATATTATATATAAAACAGCTGATTTTAATCAAAAATCATATTTGTAGATTAGGCCTACAATTAAAGCTGGCCATACACGGCCCGATTTGTAGTCCGATTCCATGTCCGATGTCCGATGTAGGATCCGATGTAGGAGCGTGAATGGGCTTGATGTACGACGAGTTGGATAATCGTACAAATCGGAGTCCCAGATCAGACTACAAGATGATCCGACTTCCAACTTCCGACGGAGTCGGACTGTGAATGGGGTGATCGTCCGATTGTCATTTTAAACTTTCTCCTTGTTGATGTTTGATCTTCCCTTTTCCCCTATACTTTGTACATTTTTACTTTCTCCACCCTATACGTAGTATGGAGAAAGTATTGTTTTCGTAAAAATGTTCCAATTTGAATTTTCAGTTGAATTATCTGCTTTGGTGCTCCCAGAACCCCAAAAAAAATTTTAGTGCAATTATCTGAGTTGGTGTTCCCTGAACCCAAAAATATTTTAGTGGAATTTTTTGTTTTGGTGCTCCCTCAACCCAAAAAAGTGTTTTTAGAGTGTTGTCTGTCTGTCAGTCTGTCTGTATGTATACACGACCAGAGAGGACACTATTGGTCCGATTTTCATGAAATTTGGTATGTAGGTACTAAACCCCAATATCTTTAGGTGTTTTTTTCATTTTTTTTATTTTTAATTTTTAAAGGTAATTTACCCCTAAAAACCCATAAAAAACGACAAAAATGCCAATTTCTCAAAAACGGCTCTAACGATTTTGATCAAATTTTCAGTATTTATAGTGCTTAAAATGCCAAACAAAATGACACCACCCACTTTTATCAAAACTTCGGCGTTTTATAATTATGGGAAAATGTTTAAAAATAAACAAGTTTGTGTTATCAATCTAGCATCGCGGCAGCGGCCGCACGGGGTAGCACCACGGTAGCGAGCACGGCCAATAATTCAAAGGTCGCGCGATCGAATCCCGCCTGGGACAATATTTTTTTTATACGATTGACGTAGGTAGAATATTATTTTTTTGTTTTGTTCTAAAAAGTAGTACAAAATTAAATGATTAAAAACAATATTATTTTGATTACAGTAAGTTGGGAGAAAGTTTGTTTCAGTTAACTGATACCGTTTATTACTTCTATAATAATAGATAATAAAGGGTTTTTGGAATTTATTGAATTGTACCGGGAGAATAGGTGTTTGTCAACACAAGTGATGCAATTTATGCAAACTGACATGTTTTTGAGCATCTTCGCGTCACAATAGTTCAAAAATAATTTCTTAACCTATTGAAAAACATAGGTGAATGTTTACTATACACAAAAAAAAAAAAATAGGCAGTTGTCTACTATATTTAAAAATATAGGTGATTGTTTAGTATACTGAAAAATGTAGGCGATTGAAAGTATACTGACAAAATATAGTAGATTGTTTAGTATAATGAAAAAATAAAGGTGAATAAATTATTTAGTAAACTGAAAAATATTGGCGATTGTCTACTATATTGAAAAATGTAGGCAATTGTCTACTATACTGAAAATATATAGGGATTGTTTTCTGTACTGAAAAAAATATAGGCGGTTGTCTACTATATTTAAAAAATAAGTGATTGTAAGTATACTGACAACATATAGGGAATTGTTTAGTCTAATTATTTGCATATAGTAATTGCTGTAAATTTTTATACAACTACCACTATGTAGGCCTACAAGGAAAGAAGACTGAATTGGAATGATTTCTTGTCGTGGAGTTGAAAATTTGAGAACGTTTTGAATAATGTAAATCAATGTGTATATTTTTTATTTATTACTAGGGATACCCATCGTGCTCCGCACGCCAAGCCTGTTAGAACTTTCTATACACATAATTATGTTATATTTTCTTTATAATATAGATGTAGGATTAATAATAACCTCAAAACTAAGATCGTAAATGTCCAAAATGAAATTATTTTATATTATAACATCAGTGATAAATAGGCCTAATAAAGGTTAAAAAAACCAACAATGCTAAGGTCTACATTTTAATAAAAACCTAACCTAAAATTTAGAAAAGTAAATAATTGCTTCAAAGTTTAAAATCAGCTGTTAATGTTAATTGGAAACGTAAGTTGGGTCGTAAGTCGGATGGTAAGTGGATCGTGAGTAGTGAAAATGCATCCAACTTGCAGTCCAACTCGGCCGTCCTACAAATCGGACCGTGTATGGCTAGCTTTATCTAAACAGGTTTATTTGCAACCAATTGAGCTAATTAAAATTTTTTTTTTTACAATTCTTAACAACTGTCAGTGTTTTTTTTTTTTTTTAAAAAAAAAACAAAATAAACGGTTTTTTACAATTCGATTAGTTAAGTCAATGTAATGAAATGGAATAACTACCGTTTAAATTAAATCCGGCAATAGCGAGGCATTTCTGGGTCCACTAGTACTCAATAAAATAAAAAAAAAAACACCACAATTATACAAGTAAAATATACTACTATTGGGATTAAATTTATGATTTAATTTACTTTACATCTGCAGTAATAAATAAAACTATGATAAATCTAAATTAATTACACTACTACTATCAGAACTGCTATAAACATTTTTAAATAAAGAAATTTAATCATTTTAGTTTAAATTTGTACTAAGATTTTTTATTATTACATAATAATAACAATAAACAATACCGGTAATACAAATTGATAATTTGTATTTAATAATAAATC
This sequence comes from Philaenus spumarius, assembly GCA_018207615.1. NCBI lineage: Eukaryota > Metazoa > Arthropoda > Insecta > Hemiptera > Aphrophoridae > Philaenus > Philaenus spumarius. Next base: position 11,939 of record JAGFPH010016525.1, read on the forward strand.
CTCTTTGTATAAAGAAGTATTATAGATGTAATTGTATATCGGTATGTGTTAGTCTTTACTACAACTATCAAACCATGTTATTACAATATTTGATATATCAACTAGTATGCCAACAGATATTTTAAGTAGTTAATGCAACTTCCTTTAATCATAAATTTGATGATAACTTTAATAAAAATAAATGAGTTGTTAAAATGCCTTAATTTGTCTTTCTACTCTAGAAACTTGTTTTATTATGACATTTAGAGTTACTTTAACACTGTTGAAAGTATGTTTTCCTAAATGGAAATATCTATGGAACTTGAACCTGATTTAGCAATTTCTTATTTCTTAATAATTGCATGTCTTGATACATTCGTGTAAGTCCGACTCTTATACAGATATTAACCAGAATACGTACAGCCTTATTTTAATTGATTATAAGAATACAAATTGCATAAAAATGTAATTACATTGTAAATGTAAAAAACAAAAACAAAAACCAAACAAAGATATTCAGCACTGTCATAGTTTTTCAAGAATATCCTGTTGTCGAGAGAAATTTAATGTGTTTTAGACGTCTTTCACAATTCACAAGTCAGTTTGTAAACATTAAGCGAACTACTATTAGGCAATGTTTTAATACTAGGCCAACTTCATCAACGAGTTAGTTAATATTTTAAGAGGAAGGATAAAGTAACTGTTGATCAAATTAACATGAAATGGGAGATTTGTAGTCAAATTCGAAAAGATATTTAATGAACTAAATTTTTCTTAAGTACATTTTAAATTGTGGATGTTCTTTATGAATATCTAAGTTGGTTACCATCACAAAATATAAGCTAAAGATTTGTTCACACAATTAAATGCTTTTGAATTTTTAACTTTACACCTTTAAAATTTAAACGAAAATACTTTTCTAAAGAAAAATGTTAATGAGGGCCAATAACTTTGTTGACATCATTTACCGAGTTTGTCAAATTGCTAACACGTATAATCGAAATAACCAACCACATTAAACGAGACTGTTTTTACAAATATTATACTCGTACACAGATATAAATATAATTATAATAATGTTGTAACTATTTTTTTACTATCATAGTGTTCTAAAATGTCTGATGAATTCATTATAAAATAAATAAATGAATTGATTTAACACAAACTTTACTTAAACTATATTTGTTTATGTTTCTCGATATATGCAAGGGAATAAAAATGTATACTTTGACGCCTTTGGTATAAATATTGCATAATATTTTATTAAGACTTAGAATACGTTTATTGAGTTTCATTCTAAAGTTTCATACAAATTGTTTTCTTAATTTTGTAATTTGTTGTTCTTCACTCTTTAGTATAATTAAATACGTATAAATATTCAAAATACTAAGCTTTTAATTCTCACTAGTTCTCTTGCATACCTTCCCATTATGTTATAATGTTCTTTAGAACGATCACCAGTTATTAGATTAATGAAAAGACAAACACAAAACTTTTGGTTAATTTTACAATATTTATTGAGTAGTGCCGACCATGGTTTTGTCAGCGACAGAATTTACAAAGCAGCTTATCACAGTCTGTGGAATATTTAGAAAATTCATATACATATTACAAAAGAGAACAGTTACTTGGCTAACAAATAAAAGTAAAGGGAAAGAGTGTGTAGGGAGACCTATGGTCATAGGGAAGACAATGACTTAAGCAGGGATACGTTTGACATGAATTCCATCCGATCATTTAATACAAGGTTGTACACTTTACAGTTGTGTTTATATTTCAAACATTTTAAATTAATTTTATTTTCTACATTTTTCATTGACATTCAGAATTTTGAAATATAAATTATTAAAAAAATCTATTGCTAAATGGATATTTAAATGACTTGAAAACTAGAATCATTATAACCCAACCAAACCTTCTTATCTATCGTGTTAATTTAACCTACACTTAATACTACTGTCTGTTTGACCTTCATAAATAAATATGTTTTAGATTTCTAGAGTTTGAGCCATACAGTTGTTATATTTCTTGGTAAGGTTTACGGGAACACTTAAATTTGCCACATATAAAAACTTATTTTTTTTTCTTCAAGATACCAACGATTTTTTTCTTTCCATTAACTACTATTAACCTACCTCAATATGACCAACACTGCCTCGTCTTACTAAGTTAAGTAAACCAATTAAATTCACTACTTACTTTGGTTAGTGGAAGTGGATTACGTAGTTTTTAAAGTATTTAGGGTCAGTATTGGATTTATATTCAAAAGATCCGTATTTCAATAATTAATTATCTTATTAAAACAATAAATTAATTCTGTAAAAACCTTAATAAAATTAACAACTAATTAAAATATAGTTCAATAGCATCAAATATGCTTTAATTAAAATGTATATGAATTACCTAGATGTAAAGATATATATTTAAGTTTAAATTTATATATTCCTGCATTGTTAAACGTTCAAACCATTTCTCTCTGATTTATTTTAACAAATAAAACATACATGAGGTTGCACTTTTGTGCTTTACTTTACCCTCGTCCCAACAGTTTTTGTAGAAGCACGTCACAAACAGAAACCGAGCAAATTTATAAACACACTTAACTATATGCTTGGTTAAGCGTTGAATTTATTTCAAACGTTTTTGTTACTTGATATCTCGTTTTTAAGGAAGGTTGACCAAAACTGTAACTGACCAGGCATGGTTTATTTGTTGATCTGGTTTGTTAATACGTTACTTCAGTTAACATTATATGTCTGTTTTTCAAATTAGTCTTTTAAATAGAATTATCATACTGGAATTTGTTTATATTGCAATAACACAATATTTATTGTTGTATTTCCTTTTTCTGTGAACAACTACTTCAATAGCATGGATCAAATTTTTTACATTATTTTGCAATAATGTTTCACACGTAGCATAGTTACGAAAAAATCTTAATTTAATGGGATAAATGGTAAAATCATAGTTATTGGTTAATTATTTCACGTAATTTTTAACACGTCGGTTTTTCTATAGTAATTTACGTTGAAAAAACGTCAAAAGCTAGGAAATAATTATAGAAATCAGTTACTGGTTGACTTGTTACATATTACGATATACGTTAGTTTTTTCGATTGAATTCTTATTCGTAGTTTAGGTAATTTACAGTTTTAAAATAACGATTTTATGGAAAACCGTTTGTCAACAAACGTCTTCTTGAGATCTCATGACATATTTGCTTTGTTTGGAACCTAGACATCATATAAAATTTACTGTACAAAAACAAAAAGGATCACATTCATTTCTGCACACTAGAGGTCTGCTGCTATACTGTTACAGTGAGTTAAATTTGAACTATACAGATGAAGTAGATTTGATTTAAAGCTAATTTTATGTCAAATATTAAATAAAACTTAACTAGGCCTATTGAAATAAGCAACACTTAATTAAATACTCATTAACACACTTTCCATAAAATATTTCACAATAAGAATACGTTATTTTTTCTTCTCGAAACGTCGTGTTTGTGTATATTTTACTGTATTGTTCAAAGGATTTTGTGTTGTGTTTTTGTATGTGTGGTGTGACGTGGAGCTTTGCTTCAAAGATTTTATATTTGACGACAATGTGTCCTGCAGTTATATATACAAGTGAAACAGCAATAAGGTGGAAGTAGTCCATTAAGAGTATAGTAATTAATTAAGAATACATTAAAAAATAACATTATAAGACATTCAAATTAAATTCCATTTTAAAACTGCTTGAACTACATTGTATATACATCTTACTCAGACTGTAATCTCCTCGTTGTGTGAGATATGTATGTAATCGAGCTAATCTTCGATTAAGGTCGTTGGAAATTATTAAAGTAATGACGACTCAACCGGTTTAGTAGTTTACTGTGAAATTACAATACAGTAATAACTTACAATGTTATGGAATCATAAAGCTACTAAATTTAGGTTAACCTTGATTGGTAATAATACAATCTATACATACACATTTAAAAAGTGCTTACTCAATTTAATTATTGAAAATTAACAATTCGAATCTACATATTGTGTTACTAAAGTGAATATTGTAATCATGCTTTTAGTTGTTATACTTTGCATGTGATATAATCAGTTGTAGTTATAGTTAATAATGTTTTATTATTACTTGTTCGTAAATCAATTAATTGTTTTCTGTCGTTAGTTAAGTAGTAATATAGCTGTTTATTTGCGTGCTTAGTGTTTATTTGCGTGAATGTGTTTGAAATATAGTTTGACTGCAATTTAATTTGATTATATTACTCTATCTGTTAATTAACAGGATCATTTCTTCCTTATTTAATATTGAAAGGTGAAAGTTAAATAATTTTCGTTTTAAACTTGATGTTGCAAAATAAATATTACACAGAAAACTTGTTATCATAACAAAGGATATTTGGAAATTCCCATTGGTCGGTTTTGTTTATTAAAAAAAAAAAAAAAAACTCTTATTATAAAACGAAACCTAGTCTAACGACTTAACCTTACTAATTTTCACGACAAAGTAGCAGCAATACATACTTAAGGATTTTACGTTAATGTGGAACAAAATCATTTTTTTATATTTTTTTTATTATTATTAGCAGCCTGTTTACAGAGAAATATTTAAATATAATTAGGGGCTCTGCCCCTGGACGCCCCACGTCCCAACCCCGGATCTGCCTTCGGCCTCAGATGGCTGCTTCGCTTCGCTCGCAGGTGGAAAATTCGATAAAGAATCTCGTTAATCTTTGGCTTGTTTTCACATAGGTGACCGAGCATAAACAGCTGTTTTATTTGGCAGCTGACTCAAACTCATTAAACATTATCTCCATAAGATTAACATGGGAAATTTGAAGGATTGTATACCGGAGCTCCTTCTCGGGTGTCTAGCGGCTGAACGGATGATAATATATAAGACTTGACATATCTGTGAATTATTATGTTCAGTTTTTGATCCAAATTAGCTGTTTTATATATAATAGGTTTGGAACAACCAAGTTTGAACTAAATTAAAATATAGTTAGCATTTTTCGTTGATATTTGTTTGTGTTTGTTTTTAGTTTGTCAATGTAACCTCAAAAAGGTAATACTCTTCAAATTTTCTAAGTAATGTTGCTATGGTAATGAAAGTAAACAAACATGATGTGTTGCTAAGTTTTTTATACGAACAGCTGTTTTTGTGCCCCTGATAAAATCAATAGAAATCTTTCTTCCATAAGATTAACATTGAAACTTTGAGGGCCACTGGCGCGTAGCCCTAATGTCCTAGGACTTCGGTAAATGGCCTAAAACCTTCCCAGGGTTAACCTGTGTTACTATGCAAAATTTCAAAGCAATCGGATGGCCAGTATACGAACGCAAAGTGGACGAAGAACCGAAAAACCCCCCCATAAAGAATACACAGCAGAAATTTGCATTTGATTATAACGTTTGTAATTCGAAAGATACATTATTTGTAATGCTTGATGACATATCTGTGAATGATTAGCTGCAATTAAAAAAAAAATAAGGAAATCGGCCGGGTAGAATGGCCGTACTGACTGCCACAAGTTTTCATAAATTCTTTTAATATATAGATAAGAAATTAAATTAATAACATTTTTAATATTATAGATTTTAAGTTGCGTATATATGGATATAGTGAATGTTTTACTTACACAAAGAAATGTGTTTATATCGCTTTATTAAGGGGTCATAATACATTTATTATCACTGTATTCGTTTACAAGTTGTGGTTGTTTAATGAATGACACTTTGG
>JAGFPH010016526.1:480-19178 GCA_018207615.1 Philaenus spumarius
ATGAGCACCTAAAAGCTTTGCTCACTATTGGAACTACAAATTTCAATACAAAATGGACCGACATTGTGAATAAAAAACAGCTGCACACAACTCACTAAAAATAAAGTTAGGTTTTTCTTTTCGAAAATGTTTGTGTTACATATTTTAAGTTTAAATAAATAAGTATGATTCTCCTGAGTGTTTTGTCTTTAACCTTTTTATTTAAAATGCTTATTACAATTTATTTAACTTTAACCAATAAAAATAAAGTATGTTGGTATAAAGAAGAAGTAAAAAACATATAAGTTAGACTTAGAAACACTCAAAACTTATGTTTAAAAATTAATTTATTTGTAAAAATAGACTGGACATGCTTAAAAACACTGCTTCCAAATGTCAAATTTACAAAATTTTCCACCCTGGGGGACAAGTTACCCAGACCCTGTTGGCCTGCCATACCACCTCGAAATTTCAATACGGCCCTTGAGTAAAATAGTTTGGAGACCCCTGCTGTACAGTATACATGAGAAAGGTTGTAGTAGTTCCATCCAATTATATGCCAATGTGCTAAAGTAAAAACATAACATATAACATGTAAAACAAGTTTTTAAACATAAAAGATTGTTTTCAAAATAACCAACCCTCATTGCGGGTTGGCTTATTGTCTCTGTATACAAGTAAATCGTCGGGACGTATTCGTAGTATAGGTATTACCAGATTTGCTGCTATAAGAACTAAATTTTAAATGTTGATTATCGATAGCATTTACAGTAGGTACCACCAATTCGATCCATTTTTGTTTTTTTACAAATAAATATGCTTCCAATTGCACTTACTGCAGCTAATTTAAATGACCGCCTTGGCCTCTTACCGGTGTATTTGTATAGCCTGTTCAGCCGCACTCATCTATGATCACCTAACCGCTACGTCATCTGTCACCGGTCTGTTGATCAGAAATTTACCGATCAGTGCGGATGTAGGCCTACTCAACCAATGAGGGGCAGACTTCATTTGGTCTCAATTAAATCAAGATTTCGTTATTTATGGGCATATTACACTATCAAATTTATTCGTCAAATATTTGGTGAAACATTTATCAAAGCTTTGATGAAATCTTTGTCGAAGAAAACATATTACACCTGTCCAATTTCTTTGATGAGCTGGGTTATTAACAAGATATATTTTTGGGTTATGTTTCTGTTTATTCTTTTATTATCATAATTTATTAACTATTATTAAAGAATTAGCCTACATTTAAAAGATCGTGATTCATATTATATCGGGTTTTAAAATTTCAAAATAAATCTTTAAAACACTTGCAAATATACTTTTAAAATAAAGTAAACATAATCAAATTTCTCTTTTTCATAATGTAAAATTAAAGATTTCATAGCTTCAACTCTCCATGTCAATTTTTCCATTGTATTATAAATATAAAAGAAAAGGTAAAATATAAAAGGAACACAAGGAATATATAGAACCTGAAAAAACATATATTTTGAGGTTAGGAGGTTACCTAACAATGCGTACTACTGTATAATAATATTTTAGAATTTTATTCTTATTCTTTTTTGAAAATATTTGTCAAAGTTTACAGCACGTCAAAGATTCATCAAAATTTGAAGAACATATTATTTCGTCAAAGAATCGTCAAATTTATTTGGTGGAAAATCTTTGATCAAAGAAATTTGACGTTTATTTGATAGTGTAATATGTACTTTAGAAACTGGTGAAAATTGGGTTGCAAGATTTTTTAGATAGTTGCTAGTATAAAAGCTCAATAAAAACAATACATTCATAGTTTTAGTAACACAAGTCGTCATTTCATGCTCCTAAATTAACCTAAAAATTTACATCATGTTTTTGAAGACAACTAGAGTTAGATAAATAATTGCCTAATTGTTATTAAATATCAACAGAACTTTGAAACACCCACGATTTAATTGGACTGGTTTTTAAGATTAAAGGTTGGGGCAACACAGAACACATGGTGTTTTTAATTTTACACCTAAAGCAGCCCAATTTGCGATTATAATTATTTAAGTGTGGAAATAAATTTTAAAGCGGGTAGTTGACGTCTTGGAAAGTACTGTTTTTTCCATTTTAGGGTATACAAATAAATATTAAGTTGGACCCAGGCCTAATACATGTTATATAAATTAACTGAAACAAGCTATTGACTCACATTGGTATACTTTGCAAAATGGTGGATACTTTGCATGTAGGGCTAACTTCCTTTGGCTAACATGTTCCATCTATAATAGTACCCGTTTCACTAATGCTAACAGATGAAGTAGGCCTTACATAGTCAGACAGCTTGTTTCTACTTCAACGTGTTCCAACTTTGTCAAACTGATGTGATCTAGTCTTACTGTTTTCTTAATAGTTTACTGTCCCTTCTCTATACTCTGTGCTGTTTCAAAATAATTAGTAAAATCCATTCAACTGTATCTTTTAAAGAGAAAGTTAATGTTTATGAATTAAGTCGTATTTAACCAATAAAACTTTCATTATCTTAATACCTTTACAGGTTATTATACATTTAGAATTAATGTAGGCTTATTGAGTTAATTATTTATAATGTTCTACAAATATACATTTTATTACAAACAGTTTATAAGACTTTTGTACATATTCACACAAGATAAATAATGGTATCAGTAGGTTGTACATCATACAAAGAGGTACTTGTATCAAGTACTAACTAATATCAGTACCATGTTTTATCAGGTACATAAAAACCTGTACCAACCCACCTACTATACCTGTCATTCATAATACAGTCAACTCCAGTTACAGTTAAACGGGCTCTGAGTTACGTCGAAGGCTTTCTTGACTATTTAGACGGTCAAGGTGATGCATTATTATGTGACAAGCTCGTGTTACGAAAAATAAGATCCACAATTTTGAAAAAGGAAGCAAACGCGAATAAACAAAAATCTCTGACCGACTATTTTAATCGTGTTTGAACATTGTAAATAATATATTGCTGTACTGCTATTTCAATCTAAATAATGCAGTGTTTGTAGTTTTTTATACATTTTAGGAGTGATTAAAAGTACAGTAAATCCATTATGTTTATAATTCTTGCATAATACCTTGTATTTGTGCCCTATACTATAACGAATTGCTTTAATTGAGATTTCACATTATCCGTGAGTGTCTTGCCGGTAATTATCCCGGATAATCGGGAGTTGACTGTAATAGTAAAAATATTAGGATGTTCAGGTTTTTATTATGAAATTGAGATTAGAAAATACAGTTGATATTGTTTGGAGCTGATATGATGGCAAGAGTGAGGAATGTTTCGCTTAAGCCAGTGTTATCTAATATTTTTTCTTTCATGGCTTCAGTGTTACCTCTGTTTTAAGGCAAAGTACATAGTTTTCTGGTTAAGATCAAGTATCTTTTTTTACAAATTGTTATTATTTCAATTTTTGTATGTGCGTAGGTCTGAGTCTATATTAAATGAACCTGACCCCTTGGACCTCAGTGACATTAAAGATGTAAGTAGAATACAATTTATTAGTACAGTAGAGTACCGATATTTTGAGTTGAATGGGACCGAGAGTACCTCGGATTGTGAAAAACTCGAATTACACGGAATATGTAGAGGTTAAGATAAAACTACTATTTATAGTCCTCGTATCTCCGAAAAAATTTAAGTTTTATTAAATATACACTATTTTGTATTGAACACTGCTAAGGTAAAAAATTAATTTTATACACAGTAAAAAATAAAAACTTACTAATTAAAGAATTCATAAATAGTTTTTTTTGTTTAACTACACTGCAACGTTTACGAGCTTCGATGTCACGCCAGGGGAATACGGCAGTGCTGGGAAAAGTTTGTTTAGATGTTATTTTTGTATATACAGTAGAACTTGGATAATTCGGACATCTTTAATTTGAAATTACCGTTAATTCGAAGTTTCGGTTCGGTCCCTTGAACTTTACTGTGCTGTACTCACGAGTGTGGACCTGGAAAGAATGCAACCCGCACGGCACAGTGCATTGGTTTTGCTCTCTCGCTTATTTTAAATGCATTTCTAAAAACATCGGTCTGCATCGCTCCTCTTGAAAACACGGAAGTTCTCTTTATTAAAAATTAGTAAGTGTGTTTAACAATAGTATTGAAGGATGTTACCGAGGTGATCTACTAGGATTTGAAAGTCGGCATTTCTGAGAAATCGGAGGGTTGATAGTTCCTCAAAACATATTAGTGTCATGGCTAGTACAGCCATGGCCAACGGCACCAGTCTTAGCGCCTGTAAATCTCAGGTCCATACTCGTGACTTGAGTACACGTTTGTAGCACGTTACAGTACTACACAGTATATGATATCAATGTAAAAAATTATGGATAGTTCGAAGTCAATGTCTTTAATTTGAAGTTGTTTTTCAACACTAAAAATAAAATCTTGTGCTGTGATAGGGATCGCTGTATAAATAGGTCACTGTCTGGTAGAAAGGGGGCAGGACTTACATGTTTGTACACATATTGTAATTCTAGACGCGGTACCGGTTTCCAAGATTTTTGCCTTCTGAGAATTCTTTAGGTACCGATACTGTAGTTTGTCTAATTGATGCGCTGCCCAATCTCTGTCTGTTCTTAAATCTCGACTAAAGCTTTTGTATACAGACCAGACCAATCATATTGTTTATCGAAACTTGTACTGCGCATAACTCTATCCCACTTATATGAGCAACGTTACGGTTATTATACGAACATGACTTTAGTTGTACAGCCAATGGATCAGGGCATTATAAAAAATGTAAGCATTTATACCGGTGACTTATTGTACAAATGCTCTTGACAGATTCATTGGGAAAAAAATTTTTAAGATCTGTATCCTTCATGCAACAAGAATGTGTCACAATGCATGGTCACATTCAATGCTATTTGTGGCTCGAATTTACACGGAACCTCGGATTATCAAGACTCGAATTACCGGGACTCTACTGTATTACAATTATTGCGTACCTATAATTTCAATATATACCCGCCTCCAAGTATTAAGTTCTTATATAAACATCAAATAAGGAATAACATTTTATGATCAGTATTGTGTTTATGATTATTTGAATACAGTGAGTTGTCTACTTACAAACTTAATGTGTTCATAACAGTTGTTCTCAAGGCCAAAAGTTTATAATGGAAAATACGGTGTTTTGCATAAGAATTTAAATTCAAAACTGTTTTTACAATTACTTGAATAAAGTAGAATTAATATTGTTAAAATAAACTGCTAAAGACAAGTAAATATAAATCTAGGACAACATTTATTAGATTTATAAATATAAAACAATTGCAGTGCAATCATATTACTTTAACCCAACAATCAGTCTGCGAGAATGTAGTTAATTTTTTTTTAATTTTTAATTTTGTTTAAGGTAGTGACCAGGGTGTAGAACATAGTAAGCTCTACTCCCCAGTACCTTCTTCCTGCCTCCACTTTTTTTGTTTAGTTTCTACTGACCAGTTTCTCGCATCAGATCAATAAATTAAATCGAATTGGTTTAAGACACTGGATGATTGGGTTAAGGTATATTTTATGATCCAAAGGAGTCAATAAGACAAATCGGACAGTCAAAAAGACTATTTCGAAGCAGGAATAGTTTCAAAATTTACAGGAAACTACACAAGCAGGCCATACTATACACACCACTTCTAATCATTCCTACAACCTCAAAATATCAGCTTATAGTCTATTGTTTCATACATAGGGCGCTCAACGTACCTGTGAACAAAACAGATTTTGACCAAGAAATATAAACAATAAAATAGTTAGCTACATCAAATGGATACGAACACGCAATAATAGATTGAATTATAAAAAAGAAAAATAATAACCAAATAACAAAAGAAAAACCTAAATACATTTCTGGAATACCATTGGACACTGGAAATTATCGCAGAAAAATGTTCTCAAAACAAGTTGACAAACTATCCTTTAAAACTAAAAATAGCTAGAGGTATTTTGTTATCAAAAACAATCAAACCGAAACCCAAAGAAGATTGCCTGTACATTGCAATCTATATAATATATAAGTAGTAGAATATATAACATAATTTGTGACAGTTGCAATGTGCATTACATCTGTCAAACAGGACCTACATTCTAAGAACACATCCCCTAAAGCAAATTGAACATAACCCAGTCTAAATATGCAGAACAGCTAATAGATACAGGTCGTACTTGGAATGTTAGCGGGCCCGATTATTAAGTCTAAACGAAACAATGATTGTGCATTTAACTCCAAAAAACCCGGTTACCATAGGGGCCGTGGAAAACTGCCAACTCACCAGATCTAATGCTAAAAACCAACCAACTTACAACAACCACAAACACAGGTAACCAGCTTTGACTAACAGAAATTTAGTTATAAAGAAAAACACAAGACACCATGTTTGGTAGACACAAGTCCAACCAACGCTATATGCCGACAACCATAAATAACTTACATCACGGACCTATAAACTGACATATCCGGTAGCCGAGAACTATAAACGGTAGGGACTATAAACAAGATCCGGTAGCTACGAACAGAAATTCTTAGCCGGCCATAATTAAATTATTTAATATAGTCGTGAACATTTTGGCCGTATAAGTTCAACTATCCTGAGATTGTGCTATGTTGAAAAAAGTTGTCATCTTGACTCTTGCACAGTTCACAGATATGCCCATGCCTACTAGATAATCGGTGACATTCTACATAGATAAATTTTGACACACTCAGAGTCTGTCGATCAATCCTAACCCAGATCCTGAGCGCATCACATCCAACATCTAAAGTAACATGAAAATTCTGTATAAATGTTCCAAAGGAGCAAATATGAATGTCCTTGAAGAATTCTACATTAAATTTACAAAGCCACAATATCAGACCCAGATTTGTTGTTAAACGAGTCAATCTATTTTCAGTCTAATACTATATTTGACATTATTATCAGAGCCCAGTCTCTTCAATCCTTAAACATAAACACAGTTATGCAAAGTCATAAGATAAGTACTGACTCAAGGATGGACGAGAGTACATGTGTGCGGTCTACCTGACATTTCATATTATAATAAGCATATCAGCATATCTATGCCCCGTGTGTTGCGTGTATTTAAATTTAATGAGTGGAAAGTGGAAATATTTAGTTTCTTGACGCGCATTAAATAAATGCAAATCATTTTTTATAATAATATTGTATTAATTCAACAATGCCTGAAAAATAGACGAAACGATCGTTATCAGCAAAACAGACAAAATAGAACTGTGAACAGCATTTACACAAAAGTAAAGGTATTTATTTACTATATCCGGCCCTGTTTTAAGACTGTTCATCTAGCTTTAAGGGAGGTTATATTTAATTTGTATTGTTTTAGGGGTTGTTATCACAATTTTACCCCTTAGCAGCTCAGTATAAAATGCAAATATGGTTTACATTTTATACTATCTTGTAAGAAATAAATGTTCCAGCTTTCTAGCTTTATGAGAAGTATAATAATTAATTTGTATTGTTTTAGGGGTTGTTATCACAATTTCACCCCTTAGCAGCTCAGTATAAAATGCAAATATGGTTTACTTTTTATATATATCTTGTAAGAAATAAATGTACAAATTTCCAGCTCTCTAGTCTTAATGGATGTATAATAATAAATATTTATTGTTTTAGGGGTTGTTTCAACTGTTAAATCAAATAATTTATAGCCTATGTCTCATTCCAGGTCATGGTCTATGAGTGTGCCAAATTTCATTCAAATCCATCCAGTACTTTTTGAATGATTGACAGTCAAACAAACAGACAAACTTTCACATTTATAATATTAGTAGGATAATGTAGTAAGCTTTGTTTCAAAGTACCTTCCTCCTGCCTTCCTCACCTCTTCAACCCCTCCATTTGTTTGTTTAGTTTCAACTGATCAGCATAACATTTTCATTATGTAGATATTATAACAAAAATCCACAGAATAAACTTTTATATACTAAGAAAAGTTTTTAATTTGTGTTTGACTGACCCTTTATTGCGATGTCTTATGTCTCATATTACTCATGCTAGTAAGTACCCTTAACTAAGGGTCAAACAAGATAAATCCTTTTAATTATAGCACACTGGTAAAGCTAAGTTTCACACCAATCTTGAATTTCAATAGTTTTCCCCATTTATGAGTGTGTGTTGTTTAAACAGTGTCATCTTTGTTTCAGACTAAATTGTTTCCATACTATGAGTCAGCTGAGTCATCGAGCAGTTCCAACACCACTGGTTAGTTTAGTTTAGTATTTTTTTATTTCGGTTTGTGTCTATAGAGCCATCTGTCACAGTGAGATTGTTACTGCTCTACTTCGAAGTTTAAAATAATGTCTTTTACCCTACAGCATAGGAGCATGCAAGTTTCCATGCTTTTATGATGTTCAGAAGTTAGTTCTGTGGTAATAAAATATACCTCGACACCATGGCTTCTGCTGAAATTGATGGTGATGTTTTTACTTGTAGACATTTTGAAGCCAATCAATTAAATATTTTAAGATTTCAAACCCGTGAGAACTGCCTGACTGTCTGAAATTATGTAGATCTTTATTTGTTGTTGTATATTGATGTTTTTCTCTGTCGCAAACCTCTATAGTGTGGATTATGCTTCTTCATCTTTATGTGCAGTTTTGACAAGAGATTTACTTTCTGAAATTTGAACCTATTATTCCTACTACCATATGAGATAAAGTTTGTCTGGATTTGGATCACTTTTTTCAAACTTGTTCTTGTCATGATACTTAGCTCTGAGGTGTCTGTCGGGCAATTGCCTGAGAGCAGCTATATGTTTAATGGGAGCAGATCCAATGACTGTGGTGCAGGTATTACCAATAGTATGCCTAGCTGAAGCTCCTCAAGTTTTAGCAGGAGTCGTCTGCATACCTGCATTGCAATATTTGCTCTTTGGTTTTCCTTTTCAATGTGTAAGCTCTACGTGCCACATAACCTCTAACCCAAGTAATTGAGCAGTTCATCCACCACAAATATAACGCCCCACTTTGGATCCATGCCATCACTGCTGTGTTCTGAACTTCCCTCTCAGATAGACTTGCCTTTATACTTTCTAACATGGTTCTGCTCATTCTAACTGCTAAAGCTTCTATTCCCTTCTCCCTTGGCTCTGCTGGAATAAAATTATAGAATATGTTATCAATATCCATGAAGGTGCATATTGTTATCCCTTACCTTAATGTTCTGTTGCCCCTTGCAGTATGCACGGTAAAGAAATTGTGTTTGGTTTTCTTGTTTGTTAGGCATTCATCAAATTGAAAGCTTAATATTAATCTAGGTGGTGAGCAACTTTGATGGTCTTGGTCGAAAGATAGTTTTAACTTATGGCAGGTTAAAGTCAGACTGCTGCAAAACTATGGGATCTTAGTAATTACATTGACTCATGAATTCAGATAATTCAAAATATGACCAGGACTTTCCAAATAAACAGTGAATTAACCAGCTGATTCTGGTGTGATAGCTGTTGGTACTCTGTATGAGATGGTTTTACAACTAAGTTGGCAATGGTTTAGGATTAGCTAAAATTATGAGGAAATGCAATTGTTTTCTAAAAACTCAGTTTAGGGTAATCAGGGAACATAGGAATACCTGTTTTACTATATTCTTAATTAGTATTTGGGGTCGTCTTTATGCATTGTATATGTAAATATAGTATCTATTTTATTGTTGGGATATTAAACTAGGGCATTTTAAACGTTGTGGTCTTGATGTTACTCTCTCGGCTGTTTTTAGATGACAGACCTCGTGTCCTCTCTAAAATTTCCCTAATAACACAGTTTCGCGCATTTTAATTCTTCTTTGATTGGACTATTTGAATCTTATATTGCTCTGATTGGCTTTCCAGTTTTACATATTTGGCAGTATTGATCGCGTGTCTGCACTCTTTAATTCACACAGAATAACGCATAGTTGTTTTTATGTTTTAAGTAATTCAAGCTGGTATATCCGCTGTAACTTCCTGTTGAAATAATATTACTCACAAAGCTAGTCTGGCCTGTTTCTATAGATTCATTTATTATGAATTTATTTCAATTTTATTTTATAAATTATTATTATAATTATTTTGTTGTTGCTGATGTTAAAATGTTAAAGACAGTAGGTATTGGTGTTTCAAGTATTTGTGTTTACTTACCAATATTTACAATGTTTATTATCTTCTCTTTGTTACATTATTTGAAAATGTTAGGGTGTTAAATTAATTTATTACTACTTAAAATCATTTATCAATAAAATTGAAATTATATAATAGATATTTGTTTTTCTCATTTTTCTAACTCTTATGCTATACACAGTGAATATATTCACCTAATTAGCTTATTTTAAATTTTCTGCCTCCACCATATCAGGTTATTCTGAAGGTTAAGCCTTCATCATGTCAGGTTAATTTTTATTTAGGCGTCTACTGTGTAAGATTTATTTTGAACTTACTTATGATTGTGTTTTGGGGACTCTACCAAATTCGACTTACGAATCAAACTTTGCTTTTCTTGAGAGGTGACTTAAGCCACTTGGTAGAAATAATTTCAGAGACGTTTTGAGTTTGTATCAAATATATAATTAATATTAAAACATTTTACACATCTACAATTTTAATAATTTTAAAACATTCAGAATTTTAATATAATTTACTTACTAATGGTTGAATTTACATGAAATGAAAGTTGTACTTAGGAAACTGAACAAATCATTCAATATCAAATTTCTTAATTTTTAATCTTAAAATTGGCTCTTTCTCTAAACTTAATGATAAGTTACTGCATTTACTAAACTTACTTCCTTCTAATAATTTGATAATTATTGCATTTAATGTATAATGTTGATATGGGAAACTGCACCAATTAGTTTCTATGCAGTCTCCTTAATCGCATTATTATAAAGAATAATATATACAACTTATTCTTTATTAAAATTAGCTAATAACAAAATTAATATTTAAAATTAAAAGTTTGTTAATTAAATTAACATAAGGTTTTTATTTTAATGCCTTAACTTTAGCAGCTGTTTCTGATATTTTAAATTGATTGTTAAATTGGACCGGTATCTACTTTCAATTGCTTAAGAGGGTTCTGTACCTGAATTAAATATCTTGTTTTATGACACAATAGTGCTGCGTTTAGCGTCCCTATTAAGAGTAGTTCGTAGATTAGTCGCTAGTCGATCGTTATAGTTTTACTGGTGGAGTAAAGCACATGATATTACCCCTCCTACTTCTGCATTTTGTTAACAGTTTTATTACAAGTTACAAGGTTTTTTCTTTCCTTTGTGCAAACACACATAGCCGCCTAGCCGGTGCGATGTTCCCAATTAGTTGAGCTGTTGCATTAGGTTAAGGCTCTGAACTTAGACTTATAAAAGTTAATAACTCACGAGAATATTGTTTTAAATGATAAGGATATAATATATGTAGTTAGACAATCACACAAAAGCCTCTATTTTTATTGGTAATTACCGTTGTTATGAGTAAATATACGATGTAAAGTATAGAAACATATTTTTTATGTAGTGTAGAAACAAATCTAGATAAAATTAAATTATGTATACAATTTTTAGTTTGTACCCAATAAGAATAACATCTTCTGTATGTTATTTGTTTAGCAAACCATTAATACATTTTATTAATTTATTTTCGGCATTGTTTACTAAATATAAAAAATATACTTACAAGTTTATAACCTAATCAATTTATGTTAATATTATGGTGATACTTACGTATTAAATTACGTCTAAAACTTGAAGTTGGTAGGGTACCCAATAAGAATAATATATTCTTTATAACACTTGCTAAGCAAAACTTTAATATTTTCATTAATTTATTGTCGGCACTGTTTACTAAATAATATAAAAAATATACCTACAAGTTTATAACCAAAACAACTTATTTTAATTTTATGATATTACGTATAAAATTTTCAACAACTAAGTGTTGAAATATAACAATCCAATAAGGTTGTATAAAAAAATAGACCCTATAAATACAAGAAATGTTACAGTAGTATAAATACATAAAAACACAACAAAAGGCAATAGGGACTGCACATAAAACATTGCAATGCATAAATGTTAAAACAAATAACGTTTTAATAACAGCTTATATAAAAGTAGTTTTACAAAACCCAATAAAACAATATAAACATAAAGGCAATTTACATATCAAATTTACAAAGACTGTGTTAAAACATAACAGTCAAATAATAGGTTTTATAGAAAAAAATAGGCCTTATAAATACAAGAAACGTTATAATAGAAAAAAATACATAAAAACACAACAAAATACAATAGGTACTATACATAAAAAGAGCAATTCATAAATGTTTAAGAAATAACGTTTCAAGAATTAGGGGTCTGCAGTTACCCGAATTTCGGGTTTCGGGTGGGTTTTTTTCACTACCCGAGGGACGGCCTGGTCCGAACTATACGTTAAAATAAGGCGAGTATTTTGGTTATACCAGATAAATTCGGGTAGTGAGGAATTAAAATTAATAATTCAATTTCCTTTAGGTAAAAAGCAAAAATGAGTCGATAAAAGCTATTTCAAATTAAAAAAATGAAGACAATATATCAATAATTGAATTTTAGAAAATTATCCAACCTTCTTTATTCATATAAAGGCCCCTAACAAACTATCTCGACTCGACAAATGCAACAAATATGGAATCAAGACATCCTGTTGGTTAAAACAGCTGGACATGGACAACTGTAGTTTACTTCAAGTCACAAAGAAAACACAATTATTCTGATGAAAAAAAGTCAAAAACCTAAACAATAGACTCGTCTTGTGTTTTATATGTAACATGACTATAATAATAATATCGTCTTGCATAATCCGTGTGTATGCCTACCAGTCCAGTATGGTTTGTCTGGAAAAAATTTGATAATGCCGGTATGTATTCGCAGCAGCCCGACTCGGCCGCACGGCTGGAGATCTATTTTTTGAAGAGCGGCCCAGTACATTATAAACTATTGCATAGTTATAAAGTATTAAATAAATAGTTGTATTAGGGCGTTTTCAAGAGGAAAGTGTCAGCTTTAGGATGGCATGTTTTTTTTCATTACACATAAAATCATCTAACAAATTACTCAAATATATATATTGAAATTTAAAAAATGTGTCACAAAGAATAAGAAAACTGGTTATTTGGGGGTTTTAGGAGGAACTGATCCATATAAAATTTGAAAATTCAACATGGCGTATTCAAAATGGCTGCCATTTTCTTTAACCCTCAAAGTGGCAGACTGCAGTCTCTCGGGCGCAAATGCAACCCGCTCGAACCTTAGCGAGAATTTGCATAATCAATAATTTAACCTACTTACAATAATCCACTCGTAATAAAATGGCACCATTGGAAAGGAAATGAATTAAACGTTAATTTTTGTATTTACAACTTTTTTGTAAAACGTATATTTACATAATTAAAAGACAAACACAATTTTTTGTAATTTCTACGAGATTTAATGAATCTTGCCGACCAAGGTTTCGCCCGTGACAGCATTGCCGAGGCAGCTTTACAGACTAAAGAATATTAGAAAAACAAACGTGTTTGAACATAAAACAGTTACTCACAACAAAGAAAAAGGAAAGAGAGTGGAAGGGAGGGGGCGTGGGGTACGTATGGTCATAAGGTTGACAATGGGTAGAGGCGAGTTGGACAAAAATTCTACCTGATCATTAAGTACAAGGCTAGCATCTTTACAAAATAATCTCTTAATTTCTAACATTTCCACAGAATTTAATTTCCTACTTTTATCATTGACATGGAGAATCTTAAAGTTAATATTATTCGAAAAATCTGACACCAAATGATTTTTTAGATGGTTAGAGAAACTAGAGTCATTATGACCCAACCGCCAACTTCTTTCATGTTCGCTTAACCTACTTTTAAAACTACGGCCTGTTTGGCCTACATAAGCTGCATTACAGATGATACAAGTTAGCTTATAAACACCACATTTTTTCATGTTATCTATTTTGTCTTTACAATTTATTAGCATTTTCCCTAAATTGTTTTTGCAATAAAAGGCTGGTTTACAGTGATTTTTCTTTTCTAAAAGATTCCCAACAGCATAACTAACCTTACCAATGTAGTACATGTAAGGTTCATGTAAAGTACATTTTATGTTCAAACACGTTTGTTTTTCTAATATTCTTTAGTCTGTAAAGCTGCCTCGTCAATGCCGTCACGGGCGAAACCTTGGTCGGCAAGATTCATTAAATCTCATAGAAATTACAAAAAATTGTGTTTGTCTTTTAATTATTATGGAATTCTACCAAGTACCTTCGGTCATCACTATCAATCGTATATTTACATACGTAATCATAGTTTTAAATTATGCATGTTGTGTTACAGCTATTTCCGCGGGTGAATCTGCATACAATTGTACTGTTATTTTCCCCTTCTTCAACGTTGAAATCCCCCTACTGAAGTATTTATATCGAGATTATAAAGCTACCATTTTATTCTTCAAGATTTCATCTTTCTAATGGTGCCTTCCAATCAGATGTCACTATTTTACTCGATTTATTCCTAGAACGTGACAACGTCGTACTACGGCGATTGGAGCGTTTAAGGTCTCGGTGTACACAAGCCCGTCCCTCAACGGTATTCTTTAGTGGGCTTTGATATAGATCTGCAATAGAGATTGTAATCTGACCTAGTTAACTAAAATTTACCTCATAAACTCTAAATTTAAAATATTTAAATAAATAATCATTTCTCTCTTGTAAATAAAATAACTATTAACAAACTATTTATTAAATTAATTTTATTTTCCAGATTTGAAGACATCAAGATTTAATGTTAATGTTCGTAATTGCAAACAGTACAATACAGAAAAGACTTTTAAGTGTAAGGAGTGTTTATATACTTGTGGTAATTCGGGTGCTCTTACACAACACATGAAAACACATACTGGAGAAAGACCTTTTAAATGCAAGGAATGCACATATACTTGTACTCAATCGGGCCATCTTAAACTACACATGATAAGACATACTGGAGAAAGACCTTTTAAATGCATGGAATGTACATATACTTGTGCTCAATCGGGTAACCTTAAACGACACATGATAACACATACTGGAGATGGACCTTTTAAATGCAAGGAATGCACATATACTTGTGGTAATTCGGGTGCTCTTAAACAACACATGAAAACACATACTGGAGAAAGACCTTTTAAATGCAAGGAATGCATATATACTTGTACTCAATCGGGCCATCTTAAACAACACATGATAACACATACTGGAGAAAGACCTTTTAAATGCAAGGAATGTACATATACTTGTGCTCAATTGGGTGCCCTTAAACGACACATGATAACACATACTAGAGAAAGACCATAAAACTGTAAGCAATGTTAATATTTTCCAATGTAGAACTAAAGAGTTTTTAAATAAATGTATTTTATGTCAAATAATATGTTTTATTTGACACCTAAGTTATGAGATTTTATCCTCTTATCATTGGGTCAACAAATAATTCTTTTCTACCTTTTATTATTCTAACTTATTAGTTTCATTTTTAGAGTTTAAGAAATGTACATATTTTTGCATTCGGTTTAATTAATTCGGTTAGTAAATATCTTACAGAATTTATTTTTGACATAATATTGTTTTCCGAGCCAATGGCCCCTAACCAAACTGTATAATACCAAATGACAGGAGGGAAACTATGTTTGCAGTACAATTGATTTTAAAATCAAAGTGAATGTAACAATCAAAAGTGATATTAATTTAATGTTTTTTGTCCGACAATTGAATACAAAACTGTTAATTGCTGAAATTGTCGGAAGAAATTCTCATAACAAGGTGTTTATTGTTTAGGTTGGTATTTCTTTTCTTCTATATACAGAGTATCTCGTAAGTCGGTGAACGGAGTTTTAATTTTGTAATCATTGCAGATTACACAATAAAACTTAGTACATCTTTTTTTACTAAAAAAACTAATTTTTTTTTTGAAACAATTATAATATTTTATCACCTTAAGGGAAAGGCTCGTAGTTAGGCAGAGAAAAATCTTGAATAGGATCATTGTTCAAGTTGTACATCAAATTAAAAGTCTATCTTAGAAAACACAATGCCGCAAATCAGATATCAAAAAGTCCACTCTACAAAAATGGTGGCCGATTTAAGTTACAATATGGTATATTTTGAAAAAGGCTTAGTTCTATTTATATTAGCTTTAAAAGCAAAACTCCGACAATCCACAATAGAAATACCTGCCGAGGTTCTACACCTGCCTAGCTCACTGCCAAGCTGCAGAAGGAAAACAGTTGGAGCATTTATTGTAAAAAAGGCAAACTGTTATGAAAGTTTATTGGTAATTGTTATATTTAAACATGTAGTAAACATTTATAATTTAAAATAAAAATTGTTCCTTATCCTCCTCGTAGACCGTTTCCATTGAATATGACAAGTCACTCACTATCAAACTTGGGATTAACGATTAAAAAAATTAAAATTAATCGTTAAAAATATGGATAACTTTTAACTTAACCGTTAGTTTAAAAACTGATTAACTTTTAACTCTTAATCGATAAAATATTGGTTAATGATTAAAACTAACGTCAGTTAATTTGGCGGATGTCTGGAAAGATTGTCACCTTGGAAATGCCGGCCGGGTGAGTGGTCCCAGCGTCACAACATTCAATATTTCTTAGTTTTGGTTATTGCTTATTGGCCGGCCAGAATGGATGGGGTGTCTAAAGATAGAACTAACGGTAAAGTTAGCTAAAGGTTACGAAATCAAACAAAACAATGCCGTCAACACGCCCATCAGTGTCATTCAATTAGCCCTTGGGTATATATGATGCATGGCATTCCAGTTGGATAGTTTTGTTAATTTTTTAAAAGTTGTTTAGTTATTTTGCAATGTTGTAGTGATTTACAGTTTAGATTTTATTTAGTGAGTTAGTGATTTTTAATAGTGAGTTAGGTCTAGTAGAGAAGTATTTTAATTTTATTATGTCTTTATTGTGGCCAGGCATTCAAACTTTTATGAACAAACTAGTGGACCCGGCAATGCTTCGCTATTGCTTAATTTGAAACTTTGAAAGCCTGTAATTCGTATCCCGTGTAATTCAACATCCTGTAATTCGTATCCCGTGTAATTCAACATAGGCCTAATGATTGTTACACATAATTAATAAAACAACTGATTTGAATCAAAAGTTTAATACAATTTTAGGTTAGGCCTTTAAAACCTATGAAATATAATAATTAAAACATCTAATATTACAATTTAACATTATATTATTGTTACACATTATAAATAAAACAGCTTATTTGGACCAAAGGTTTAACACAATTTTAGGTTAGGCCTATTATTATAAAATCAACAGACTTTTTTTGAAAGAGTTTGGAATAATCACCATAGTAACCAGAATAACACATTAATAAATACGAATCAGCTGTTTCATCTGTTATATGGTTGCTTATGGGAGGGATGAATTTTCGCATTTTCTACCCTTTAAATTCAAAATTTTGCAAAATCCTTTCTTAGTACGCCTCTACATTATTGGACGGATGTACCTTCCAAATTTCAAGTCTCTAGCTTTAATAGAATCGGCTCTGCGTTGATCATCAGTCAGGACATTGCATTTTATATAAGAGATAACAAGAGAGGGAAATAGTTTAACATTTAAATGCCTATTGTGTTTACCAAAATTTAAAACAATCAAGGCTTCAGCAACTTATGCCTCCATTTTAAGGACCACTTAAAGGTAAGTTATGTTTTAGCCGTTTTAGGTTGTTGTCTATCCAATTTTTGTCATCTATTATTGAGATTTGTGTTTTATTGTAGGGCATACGTTCAAAGGCGTTTGCATATATTATAGGGCGTTTGCAATCATATTTTAAAAAATTTGCCAAATATAGTAGTTATATACTAATTCGAAAGTGTTCCATAGTTTTTTTGTAGAGAAAGGTTCAAAGAATTTGTATATGCCAGTAAAAAATTGATAGATGTAAATTTTACAAAGTTATTACCTCAAGAAACAAAACATTTTCAGTAATGAAATTAAAAGGTTCAACTTCAGACCTATATAAAAAGTAGTAAACATGTTTTGCATTTTTTTTTTCAAAACGTACAAAAGTTTTGAAATTTAGTTCTAAAATTAACTGTATAAAAATATTTATCCATTTCAAATTTATTATTTTGAAAACACCAGTTTTTATGTTCCTATTACAAGACTGCTAACAAAACTAGGCCTAGTTTGAATAGTAATGTAGAGTGTAGATAAATCAAAGAATTAAATTGAATAAATGTTGTTTTCTAAAAGAATTCATTTAGTGGTGCTCGAATAACAAAATGATATCAAACGAATAAAAAACTCGGATAGGTTCCGAAAAATTGCCGCGAATTACAAAACCGCAAATAGGGAAAACCAAATCCTATGGGAAAAGATTTGTGTGTTATGTTTGTGACATATAGAACATTTAAAAACATTATGTATTTTATTAACACCTATAAATCCTATACTGTAATTCAATTATACATAAGATACAGGCAGTCCTTGTTATCGCGGGAGCTTTAAGCGATTTCGCTTTTACGCGGTAAAAAAAAAGTCCTTGAAAGGTTTAGTATTTCAGCTGAGTTGTTTGGAGTGTAGGCTACAGTTGATAATTTTATAAGTTATTGGAGTATTGTTTGTCATCTCACTCTCCCCTCAAGGTCAGGGACATGACCTCA
>JAGFPH010016528.1:4568-19174 GCA_018207615.1 Philaenus spumarius
CAGTTTTTAAAGCATTTATTTGAGGTTATAATTAATCTTGCAATTACTGTTAATATATTTAGGTTTTATTTCAACATAAACAACAACAAAACTAGTCGAGCAGGGCTCGGTCACCTGGTACTATATCATATTTGGTTTGTTGAATAAGCATAAGCTATAACTTAAAATTTCAAGTCATTACTTAACATCGTGTGAATAAAAATAAGCAATAGCTAATACTAAAAGCTTTGTCTAATAATGTTAAGCTTTGACTAGTTTTCCTAGCTAAAGCTTAAAATAAAGTGAATAAAATGTAGAATAAAATAATAAAAATAAAATGTGAATAAGTGGGTTTTAAATGGATATCAATATCTACGAGCAAAGAGAAGAATTGAAAAATGTAATAGGTATTTAGTCTACAGAATAGGCCACATTTTTAGCACTATTAACTTTTACTAGGCCTATGTAGTATCTTATTTGATTTTAACAATTCAATAAACATTTCTTTTTTACTTTCTCCATCCTATACGTAGTATATGGAGAAAGTATTGTTTTCGTAAAAATGTTCGAATTTGAATTTTCAGTTGGATTATCTGTTTTGGTGCTCCCAGAACCCCAAAAATTGTTTAGTGCAATTATCTGTGTTGGTGCTCCCTGAACCCAAAAATATTTTTAATGGAATTGTTTTGTTTTGGTGCTCCCTTAACCCAAAAAGTGTTTTTAGAGTAGTGTCTGTCTGTATACACGACCAGAGAGGACACTATTGGTCCGAATTTCATGAAATTTAGTATGTAGGTACTAAACCCTAATATCTTCAGGCGTTTTGTTCATTTTTTTGGAATTTGTAATTTTTAAGGGTAATTTACCCCTAAAAACCCATAAAAACGACAAAAATGCAAATTTATCAAAAACTGCTCAAACGATTTTGATAAAATTTTCAGTATTTATAGTGCTTAAGATTCCAAACAAAATAACGCTGCCTGCTTTTATCAAAACTTTGGCGTTTTTATAATTATGGGTAAATGTTTAAAAATAAACAAGTTTGTGTTGTGAATCTAGCATCGCGGAGGCAGCCGCACTGGGTAGCGTCACGGTAATTCAAAGGTCGCGCGATCGAACCCCGCCTGGGACAATTTTTTTTTTATACGATTGACGTAGGTAGAATATTATTATTTTTTTTTTGTTCTAAAAAGTAGTAAATAAAATGATTTAAAACAATATTATTTTGACTACAGTAAGTTGGGAGAAAGTTTGTGTCAGTTAACAGATATTTGTTAGTTTTAAATTATTATATTTTTAGTGAAAGAGGTGACATATGTTGAATTCTATAGACTGTAGACTATATTATAAATCTGAAAAATACGCATTTCGTCTACATTACGTGTAATGCAATCAATTATGAGGAAATGTATAGTTTGTTTTTCTTTTTCAGTTACAGGATTAATGTGGGAAAATACTCGTATCCGGTTTTTTAAAATTGTATGTTGCCAGCTGAATGATATCCTTGTGTCATTACGGTTTATTACGTTTTTAAACACTCTGATATTATAAACTATTTGAGTTCGAAAAAAGTTAAATGGGTTTAACTTCTTACTTTTTAGAGAGTTGACGTTTTTAAACCCAAATATTTAGTCTTGAGAGACGAGTATTTTCTAAAAATAAATTGCAGTTCTGAGAGGAAATACTTATTTAAAATTCATGTTAAACCATGTGACAACACAAGAAAACCTCAAAACAGATGGTCCAATTTATTGGCTTTTTCGCTTTATTGTAAGATTTACGGTGAAATATGATCCTAATAACTTAGATATGAAAAAAATTAGAATAACAAGTACTTCAACTATGATATATCGAACAAAATAAAACTATGACTAATGTTTAAAATACGATTTTTGATTAAAAACCTTTAATTTTAAAACTTAATAGAGTTACTTAGAGCACAGTAGATTTACCTTCTGATCCTGTTCAAGTACTGCTGGGCACTGGTTCACGAAGCAAAAACAGAGCTTAGCTGTTGCAAAACCTGTTTATTGACTGGAATTCAAGCATTGGAATGCAGCTATATTCAACTTTCAATTTTTCTCTTTGCCTTTACAACACAAAGAGTTTATCGTCATGACGTAACCTTAGTCAACAACGCCTCAACATTAACCATGCCATCTTTTCGTAGATCATCTGATATCTATATTAGATCATTTGTCAGCAAACAAAATTTTACTCAGATTAACGTTCATTCCTTAAGTTAGTACTTCAATACAGCATATTTTGGGGGAAAACTCTTTGTATAAGAACAAAATAATGCTTCAAACACAGGAGGATTCAGTCTTTGCCCAAGCATATTTGTTTTGTTGTGTAGGTTAGGATACTCAACAACATAGGCTCCTTCTAATGAGTTGTGTTCGCTATTTAGGTTAATTAACAACCTGCAACTCTAAGTTAATATTTGTTGTTTGGGTTTGGTTAGTTAACAACCTAGGCTCCTAGGTTAGTCTAAGCACAGGTGTTTTGTTGCGTAAGTTATGTTACTTAACAACATTAGGCCTTTTCTAATAAGTAATGTTCGCTAATTAGGGTAAATAACAACCTTCATCTACTAAGTTAATAGTTTTTTGTTTTTGCTTGGTTAGTTAGTAGGCCTTCTAGGTTAGAGTAAGTATTTTCCTGTACACTACAACAGTTATACAATGTATTTTACATTATATTACTGTCGAAAGTTGGATCAATATGGCGGTGTCATCTGAGGTTAAGTTAGGTTATTTAGATGGCGTTGGTGAGAATGGTAGGTTACGTTATCATATAGTTTGGTTTATATCATTTTGTTATACACTATAACAGTTATATAAATACATTAAATTACGAGAGTTCGATAGATTAGGTTAGGCAAAGTTCGGTTTATATAATTTTAGAAACAGTTACCGTATGATATAGTTTACATTACGAGAGTTCGTTCGGTTAATATAGGCTAAGTTCGGTTTATAGAATTTTCTGCGCATGTGCAGATTGCGCAACATTACACCAGAAGTATGGCCTCCGTAGCATGCGGGAAGTGACTGTGCTTAGTTATCGACACAATGGCGACGTAAGTTTACTGGCCATGACCGCTCGTTGAACAACATTACATTTTCCTATAGTTAATCTGGAGGCTGTGTAGGTAGTTTTTTAGGTTAGAAAAAGACAAGCTGCGGGAAACAAGCAGAAAGGCGCTAAAACCTTCTAATACGTGTTTATTTTATGTATAAATAGTCATACTAGCTAATAATATCGATTCGAGTTCTACCAGGCAACAAAAATAACCAACGAAAGATAGTGGAAATAAGGTAAGATAGTAAAAAAGTAGACAAATGAACTACATAAATAGTTTCTTGTACATTTAGTTATTTATACGAATATTTTTGGAAACATTTTAATAATGCGTTACTATATTGCATAGAATGCTTAAAATTTTAAAACATCCTCCAAATAAAGTGTTCCACTCACACACAAACACAACTAGGTTAAAATAGCAATAAAGTTTAACACTAAACTAGGATAACTTTTAATTATAAGGAGATTCATCTGCCATTCGGGCTATAATAATTTATTTTTATATTATGACAGTTCCTTCGATTAGGTTCGGCTAAGTTATGTTTATATAATTTTCTTATACACTATAACACATCGTTGTATACACATTTTATACGAATTATTACTCCATACCAATAATTTTGAACGCATATACTTATTTTTTCCGATCAGCCCCACAGTTTGAGAATTTCCGAGGCACCCTGTATGTAGGGATGAAGTACATGTATTACTAACTATTTTAGAAAAATCCTACCAAATCCCACCACAAACACGAGAGTTGTCGAATTTTGTCTGATCAGCCACACATTTTTAGAATTTCCGAGGCACTCTGTATATAGAAATAAAGTACGTGTATTACCAACTATGTTAGCGAAAATCCTAATGAAATCCCACTACAAACACTTGAGTTATTGTATTTTGTAAATTTTTCCCCTTCAAACTTTCGGTTATGCAACCCGCAAAACAATTGACTTACCTACCGTACACGAAGTTTGGTTGGCCCAGGACCAACCGTTCGGGAGATACGAGGTTCCTAGACACTACATCGTTATAGTTTCCCGATGGCAGCGCGTTCTGGTAGAGAAACTTCAAACTATCACTGCGAGCGACTCGGATAACGATTTCGATTCGGTCGGGTTATAACACATTTTATATAGGTAATGTGGGGTACAGCGAAGCCTAAGGTTAAGTTCGGCCAAGTCCGGGTTTTAGAATCGGTAGAAACAGTTATATAATGTATTTTACATCAAATTACAAGGGTTTAAGTTCGGTTAACCTTGTGTGAGATCGGTAGAAAAAGTTTTATAATTTATTTTACACTATATTACCATGGTTTAAAATCGTTCAAGTCTGGTTAAGATCGGTAGAAACAGTTATATAATGTATTTTACATTATATGACAAGGGTTTAAGTCCAGTCAAGACCGAGGTAAGATCGGCAGAAACAGTTATATATTGCATTTTTCATTATATTACAAGGAATTAAGTTCGGTCAAGTCTGGTTAAGATCGGTAGAAACTGTTATATAATGTATTTTACGTTATAGGACAAGGGTTTAAGTCCGGGTAAGATCGGCAGAAACAGTTATATATTGCATTTACATTATATTACAAGGAATTAGTTGTCAGGCTTTTAGTTAGGGTAAGATCGGTAGAAACAGTTACATAATGTATTTTACATCATATTACAAGGGTTTAAGTTCGGTCAAGCCCGGGGTTTTAGTTCGGATAAGATCGGTAGAAACAGTTATATACTGTATTTTACATTTTATGACAAGGGTTAAAGTCCGGGGTAAGGTAAGCAGAAACAGTTATATATTGCATATTACATTATATTACAAGGGTAGAGTGAAACCTTACGTTCGGTTGGATTCGGGTAAGATCGATAGAAACAGATATATAATGTATTTTATATGTAACGAATGTTCTTCCAGATATACATAATGGTTTTTAGTATATGTTAGAACAATATAGATCGACAAGGTTCGAAGAAACTTACTACATTGCATAACAATCGTTATATGTTTGGTCACACATTATATTATTCTATGTTAATATTTACTGTTATGATCTGACCGTTGAACAACATATATGCTTATACTCACACCCCAATAAGGTTTAAGATAACTTAAATTGCCGATGTCTT
Organism: Philaenus spumarius; assembly: GCA_018207615.1. Classification (NCBI taxonomy): domain Eukaryota; kingdom Metazoa; phylum Arthropoda; class Insecta; order Hemiptera; family Aphrophoridae; genus Philaenus; species Philaenus spumarius. Next base: position 9,755 of record JAGFPH010016528.1, read on the forward strand.
TTAATATTACCACTCTTAAGTATTTTTTTTTTGCATCCTGTATATAGGAGTAAAGTGTTCCATACATACTAACCGGATAAAGATAACTTAAATTGTCGATACCTTTTAATAATACATTCTATTGTTCGTATAAAATAATATCGCTTTTAAGAATTTTGGAACACCCTGTTTATAGGAGTAAAGTGTTCCATACATACTAACTGGGGTGAGATAACTTAAATTGTCGTAAACTTTAAATAATAAGTTATATTGTTTCTATAAATTAAATATTACTGCTTTTAAGAATTTCGGGACACTCTGTATATAGAAGTTAAGTTTTACAAACACACCCTCACACGCACTAACTAGGATAAGATAACTCTATTTTATCTTTTAATATTGCATTATATTGTTCGTATAAATTAAATATTACCGCTTTTACGAATTTTGGAGCATCCTGTATATATAGGAGGCTGCAAAAATGGCTGCGATATATCGACAAGATGGCAAACTAGATGGCGACGGATTATAAATTTAGCGCCGTCGTTTAACATTGAGGATACAATGCCGATTAAGTGCCCTACACTCTACTAGGGTGGGGGTGGAGTTGGGGGGTTGGGGGTGGGGTAGTATATTTTACTTTTTAAACACCTTAAATTAATCCCTCACACATTTTTCGAAATTTTGAATTTTTCAAAATTTTAGGGCTGGGGGTGAGGGAAGGGGGGTGGGTGGGGTGTGGGTAAATGTCTACGTTACGTCCAATACAACTCTTGAACCTTACCCCGTGCTCGATTTTCAAAATTTTCCCATTTTTCAGAAAATAATTTTTTTCGAAATTTCGGGGGAGGAGCCCCTGACCCCGGAGCACAAAATTTCATACATACATCACAACACGCTCAACTTTTTAACACATATACGTGAATTTAACAACCCCCACTCCTCCGCTTAAGTCAGCAACGCATCTCAGACGTAGTCCCATAAGAGCCCATGTTACGGCTAAAGAGGGGGTATGACTACTTGTGCTTTAGTTGAATTGCAACAGTTACCTCTTGTTCATAACAAATCATCGGCAACAAAAAAGATGGTAATAAGCTACTGCAGCGTATCTTTGTTGTAAAACGAATAATTTATATATGTAATCATTGTTTTACAACTGTAGTTTTCTAAATCAATTGATGCCGCACAAGAAAGCAATAGGAAATTACACAAATACTTCACTTCTCTTTGGCTCAATATCGCTCGACAGAAATATTTGGACAATAATATAAACAAACCTTCGGATTTTTCAAGATTTGAATTTTCTAAAACTACCTTCAATCAGACTTCACTAATATAGTTTTGAAAATATAAAGGTTTTTGAAAACCCTTGCAATTCGACAGTTTTCAACCAATGAAACAGCATTTTTGCATTCGAAATATCTCTTACAATTCGATATATTTAGGCTATATAGATTTGTTTATATCAGTTTGTAGACGACACTTCAATCTTTTGTTTCGTGTAAAGCAAACCATATTTACTGTAACGGTTTTATTCGTACAGTCCTGGGAAATACAGATAAGTGGGAAATTCAAAACTTGGCGTTTCTCACGCTTTACATGTGTTGTTATAGTGATCAGTCGCACAGTATCTTGTATAGGTTTGTACGCGAGAGTTTTTATTCGTTTGCTTTAATGAAATAATAATTTACAACTGTATACAGTTCAATTCTTTGATTTATTCTCTACACTTTGTTATAATAATATTTCATTTTTGGGCAAAGCATGTATTCCTGAATTACTATTCAAAACTAAAGTTGTATATGTTTTATTCCCGGATTGATAATTGGTAGTAAATATGCTTCTTAATTGCTGATTTTTTGGTGAAATGGTTCTAGTAGAATTCTTTAGATGTGCTTATAATTGTTTTCTTATGAAATTTGTATATATTTATTTATTTCTTTTGTCGAAATTCAAATGTCCATACGTTGTGGAGCAAAGTTATAATATAACTATTAATTCTTTTCCTTTTATAAGGCCCCCACTATCCTGAAGCTAAACTTATAATAATACTATTTCTTATTCTACCGTAGTAGCCTATAGGTACTATAATTGAAACCTACTAAGTTCAATCTCAATTATATTATCTTTGAAATAAATACAAGTTTAATTTTAACAAATTTTGGTTTAATATAATTAAATCATTTATCTATTAGTACATAAGGTTTATAATTTTGGTTTATAATAAGATATAAAGAACGAATTTGATTTATTTCAATTATAATGTAGAATCTCTATTTTAAAGAATGTCTATTTCCGGTTTGGATTAGCTCAGTATAATAATTAAAATTTCATAGAATAAAGTTTGTTTTATCACCACAATACATAATTTAGTTAAATTTGACTTTAATTCAAGTTAATCTCGGGCTAGGGGTACTCGTGCTGCTGTAATTATCTCATTTAAAATATACGCAATTATGAGTTCAAACATGAAGTTAATAATTATGACATGATGTCGTAAGGAATTGGATTGGAAGAAGGTAAGTTCTTTTATTTAATTTAAATAATTTCCTGTAGATATTAATCTTAATCACTGTTCTTTGAATACTTATCAGTTTTGGTTGCACATATGGATAAATATCGAGTTATTGTACATTTTGACTACACTTTTTATGAAACAATTAACGGCGTCACTTCTTCATTGCATTCGTTACGTCCACCCACGCTTAGTTCTTAAATTGTACTGATTTTTGGCTTCACTTTCAAACGATGTAGCCGGGTTCCTTTTCTTCCGCCTATCTCCGTTGCCGTGGTTACGCGCCATGACGTCACTGTTGATTTATGATGGCGTCTCATTTCTTCACTTTAAAATAGTTTTCGATGGCTTTTTATACCTGAAATATTTCTTTGTCGGCCAAAACAATTATGGAATTAAATTGTTCTTACGTTTCAAGTCTTAAATTTATTTACTTGTAATAATTTGAATTTACCCGATTAAATAATTACTTCCTTTTTGAATTCTGGTGTATGTTGTACTACTTGTGTCATATGTTAAACTTATCATTGTGAATATTTTAAGAGTAATAATAATCTATGGTATATAATTAACTATTAATTATTTTATAAATATTTTCTTAAATTTAGAATACGTTCTACACATTGGATTATCGTGTTTTCGTTTATAATTTAAAATACATGGTACATTATTGGTCTTTTACTTGACTCGTGTTTACAATCGTTTAGTTACCTACACAAATGGCTGACATAACTGAACTAAATACGTTTTTAAACATCTTGAGTCCTTGTATAGTGGTTTTGACAAATTTTACAGAAAATAATAAATATAGTGCTTCCAATTTAGTATCTGGCTTTCATTTCTTTACATTACTGTTACTGGTGTTTGCTTATATATTGACATAGGGTTCTCTAGGCTATTGTACTAGGCTGTCATAAATGAACGTTTTGTATTACTGAGATTTGAGACATTACATGCTTCTTTTTTTTCTTTTCGATCCGATTCAAAATGGCAGAACAGACCATTTAATCGTTTTTGGGTAGGAATTGGAGAAGTATATAAGAATATGGGGTTTTCCCACCTTGATAAGTGGTAGTAAATATGCTCCAAAATTGCTGAACTTTTAGTGAAAGGGTCCTTGTAGGATTTCCCAGATACTGTGTTTTTATTTTTCAATTCGACACAAATTGGTGGCCTATTTGATTCAAACCAAAATGGCAAAGTTAGAGCGAGGAAATTGCATTATTTCTCCCACTCATAAGCCTAAGTACAATTTGTGAGTTATATCATTCAAAAGACAATTTAATTTACTATAATCTTTTGCAGATTTATTTTTGGGTCAGTCCCCGGAACAAGGAACAAAATTGATAGGATGCTCCAGATAAATGATTTTTTCGCTATCTATGTAAGGTTTTTGCGCAATTTCTCCCACTCATAAGCCCGAGACCAATTTGTGAGCTATATCATTCAAAAGGCATTAAAATTTACTACAATCCTGTGCAAAGTTATTTTAGATAGTTTCTGGAACAATGAACAAAATTAATTCCTGAAAAATTATTATTTCACTATGAATGTAAGATAATTGCGCAATTTCTTCCATTCATAAGCCCGAGTACAATTTGTGAGTTATATATCATTCCAAAGGTTATGGATTTCCAATTTCTCCCAATTATAACTCATGTGTTTGGGACAAAAGTTTAGAAGACTACCATAACAGAACTGCAACAACGGAGGCATGGAGGGTTATTTAAATGAGTTGAATCCTCGTTTTGAGGGAATGAGTGACAAAGAAAAAAATATTTATGGTAAGTCAAATAACATAATTATATTCTGAATTTTTAATTTGTGATGTCCTTTTTCACAGGATCTGGGAGAAACATTAGGCAATTAAAAACAAAATGTTTATTAAGTTTCTTTATTAGGCTGCCAATATCTTACAAATTAATGAATACAGTAGGGCTACCTAAATTGGTCATGAGTTGTGTTTCATTTACACAATATTTCCATTTTTATCATACATGGTACACCATTTTGTAAAACGTACAAATAATATAGAAAAGTAATAAATTTTCAACTACGTATACTAATTTTATTACAGCATTTTGGTTTAGTTGAATTATATGAGACACTAATTATCCAAGTATCTTGCAACTGACCTATGGAAACTCAATTTATTTCAAAAGTCCAAGAAATGGTGTTACAACTATGTACAAACATGTTTAGCCTTAGTATTTATGCAGTTTAGCTAAATTGCATTTACTATTGCCTAACATCACTGCTTAAATACAACTGAAACTGAAAACAAAGTGTCTCTGTACTCAAGTTAGAACTTTTATATTTTGTCCATTTGCCATTTGACTGAACCTTGTTCGCTCATAAAATACTCGGAATATTTCATTCTTATAGATTTTTCCTTTAACTTCCCTTTGTTTCTTGGCAAAGGTCCCCTTGATAAGGGCTGTAGACCACTTATGGACAAAGTGTGTTCAAACTGATACCCGTCTCATTCCCTAACAAAGTTGTGTAACACACAACATGCTTGTACTATTAGAGTTGCAAGACCAATAGAGACATTCAGTGGCCTATGAAAAATGCGCCATTTGTTGCTTAATATGCCAAAGGCACATTCAACAAACCTTCTTGCAACAGTCAAACGGTAATTGAACACACGCTTTGTTACCGAGTGCTGTCTACCACCGACGGGACGCATCATGTGTTTATGCAAAGAAAAGGCTTCGTCCCCTACAAACACATATGGCACTGCTTCATTTGTTCCCGGTAATGGTTTGGGGTCTGGAAGTTTAAGTTTCTCACTTTCGATAGCTTTCCAGAAAGATGTGTTACCAAAAATAGTAGGATCAGCGTCTTTTCCATAAGCCCCTATATCCACAAATGTAAATCTGTATTGACTGTCAACTACTGCCATAAGGACAATGGAGAAATAACTTTTATAGTTAAAAAACAGAGAAATGCTTGCTGCCGGCTTTATTATTTCGACGTGTTTGCCGTCAACGGCCCCGATACAGTTTGGAAAATGTGCTCTTTTCTCGAAACCTCTAGCTGTTGCTTCAAACGACTCAACAGATGGCTTTGGAATACATTCATCTTTTAAAACCGTCCAGATTGCAGTGCACACTTCGTCAACAATCTTTGACACAGTTGATACTCCAATCATGTAGCCAGTTGAATTTCCAGTCGCCAGATACCTGAACACGAAATGTATTTTTTTTTATAAGTTTTTTTTTTTTGACTTCCGGTCACACCTACTTTCAGCCACAATCCGTTCCGGCTACACCTACTCACGGGACCGAATTTTGAGCCTAACCTCATTTTTTCGTGGAAATTTTTGATCCTAACCTCATTTTGGCGGTGAGATTTTTAAGTCTAACCTTATTTTTAGCAGGGAAAATTCGAAATTTGGTTGAAAATTTTCGAACGTATCCTAAGGTGGAGGGAGTAGTGGGGATGGTAATGTGTGACGTCACAGTGAACGTATCTTAGCCTAACTTGGGATGTGAAAACCTACCTATTTATAATTTATTATCCCATAAATATTACCTATATAAATAAATTTATAATTTATTATTCCATAAATTTTCACATTTTTACTATAATTATGGGATAATTATAGTATAAATGTGAAAACCTACCTTCTAAAAATGTATTGTCTTCTACCTTCTAAACTATAAATCTAATAAATTGTCTACAGTTCTCTTAGCAAAGCACTAGAAAATGTCTAATTTATTTACATCAATTATATTTTTAACAATAGACTACGCACTCAATAGGAAAAACAAGCGAAAAGTATAATATTCTACTATTAAATAACTAGATCGAGTGTATCTTTAAATAAACTGTTTTATTTTAAAACATGTAAATATAATAAATCGTTTAAAACACCTTAACGAACCTATTTTACTAATTCACAAGAATTTATAATTGGTATGAATGCGCCTAAAACAATTAATATTTATTATTTAATGTAACAATATAACCTATACTCAGACTAAATTATATACACACTCTTAATATTAAAAATTTTTTTTTTTTTTTTAGTTTGCTGAGCTAAAAGGAATCATGTAAAATTCTATTTACTCCAAATAATTAAATTATAATAAGTTATCAGTAGAAATTGATGTAAACTAACCTAGCGATGTAAAAACTCACCTACCTAATGATCATTTTCAATGAGTGGAGAAAACCTGTTTGGATATGTGATTGTATGAGTAATTATAATAACGCTAAGTGGATCAACAGATAGATGCTTTTGTACAGGCCTATGACGGTCTATACGTTACGATGGAATTAAAAATGTATTGCTCCTTCCTACACAAACAAAAAAAAAACAGAAAATCTTTCACCGGTAATATTTTGAAACTGTAATACTAGTAATAATAAAATAACGAATAGATTTGATGATTTTAAACTTATTCCTTTAGAAATAATAGTTTATTGTAAGCTTTGTCAAAGCTAAATGCAAGTATTATTTTATTTTACCCTTATGTAAGTGTTCGATTTATAATCAAAGCAACATTTATTTTTCTATAAAATAAGTAAAATGTATTATATTTGTAATGAGAAGATACTACAAAGTTAGAAATTCAATAACTTATAATAAAATTGTTACTAAAAAAAATACATTTTGGCACCTTAGTGCTTAATACCAGAACCAATTGACCGAGTTAAAACAGTAGTATTGTCAGATTTTGTTAAAGAGACGTTATTTTTTAGCATAGTACAAAGGTAGTATTACGTAATACGCACACAGTTAAAACAAAGTAAAATCTGCATAAAACTTAGTTATTGTGTTATCTGTTTCCCGCAGTTAAATTTGAACATTTCTCGCAGAGTTTTAGCATGACAATCTGTTTATTTATGATAAAATGTAAGGAAATTCCATTTTGTATTATCAATATTTATTAAAAACAAAATGTGAATACAAGACAACTAGAAAGAGACTATGGAAATCAATCAAAATAATGAGAGAATAAAATATGTTAACTCACAAATGGTTCCAAACAGTTTGAATAGTGCTGTTTTAACCAAGGTATAAATACACAATTTCAGACATACGCAGTTTCAATTAATTTGAAGGCACTCATGTTCTTGAACAAACACCTGCATACATGCACATGAATGATTTTATACAGTAATATTATAGCCGGAAGCTACAGGCTCAATTGAGTAATATTTACTTTAACACATTCTATAATTATTTCTTTACGATTGAAACAGCATTTTCTAAACTTTTATTTGTTATTTTTTCACTAATATATAAAGACAAAACTCTTATTTACACGTACTGCAAGGTTTGCAAGATGGTGAATGTATAAATACCTAAAAGTAATCTAGTACGTAATTTTACTGGTAAACCTTGAGATTAAGACCTTGAAATATTTAGTTAAGAAATGCAGTATTTACACGAGTTATGTTACGTACAAGTCTACTGATACATGTAGTAAATAATATCCACAAATACACATTTTATTTAATCTGTTTTATCTGAATTTGAGAAAGTGTAACAAATTTTAAATTCTTGGAAACAAGTTATGTTTATTTAGAGTAAACCGATGATTCGGTTTAGAACGTATCCACAGGTCTGAATGAAGTAAAATGTTGTTCTGTAAGAGGAGTGTTAGATCTAAAAACTTCAACAACTAAAGCATTGTTTGTAAAAAAAACATATATTGTTACTAGAGTTCTTCGTAATTGATACCTTAATTTTTAGACACATTATTGTTGGATCTGTAAACACTGAACAACACAGTCTGTAAACATTTCAGTTTGACAACACTGAAAACAAACTTTAAGTAAATGAAATCTGATGAAAAGTGTAAGACGGTTTACCTGGTTTTGGTAAACGATGTTTGCAACCAAAACAGTGTTAAATTAAAAGTGTAATTTAATTGATACTAATGAGGTATTAAATTTTAGGCAGTGGTATTGGTTATAGAAAATAAAGTCAGCTAATAAAATTATTAACTTGAGAAAAAAACATACAAAAGCATTGTCAAAACTGACATAAGACTAACCTCTTACACTGGTTAAATGTTTATATTGAGTGGAATACTAAAACTAATTGTTTTGACTATTAGTAGACACACCTTGTAATATAGGATAGACAATTTAAGACACAATATAAATTGTACGACTTATTCAATAGAGTGCATAAAATCCTATTACTATAAATGAACAATTATTGTATCTCGAAAACGGCTCCAACGAATTCAAAAGAAATTTTGTATTTATGTGTAGTTTTGATTTTTAAGTACACCCATATAGTTGTATTTCGTGTAAAAACGCAATTTTTAGAAAATCTAATTTAAAAGTTGAAAAATTTTAACATAGGGTCTTATGGGTTGCCATGTTGGTTACAAAATAACAAGGGAATGGTAAATAAAGCGATCAAAACAGCTGTTTGTAAACAAGCCAATGTATACTGTTTTATCAGCTGTTCATTGAATAGTTTTTAATTCTATTATTTTAAATGAGCAATTCTTGTACCTATCTTTGTTTGTATCTTTGTATCTGTCGCGGATCTCGAAAACGGCTCTAACGAATTCAAAGAAATTTTGTATTTAGGTATAGTTTTCATTTTTAAGTACACCCATATAGTTGTATTTCGTGTAAAAACGCAATTTTTTGAGAAAATCTAATTTAAAAGTTGAAAAATTTGAATATAGGGTCTTATGTGTTGCCAAGCTAATATATACTGTTTTAGCACGTTTGACTTAGAATAAATTGGGCCTGATTTAACAATTTATTTTGTCAAAAAAAAGGTAAACTTGGAAAAATATATAAATAAAAGCCTCTCACGTTTCTAAAGCATGTATTTGAGGTTATAATTAATCTTGCAATTACTGTTAATATATTTAAGCCTGGTTTCATAATTTTAGTTGTCAGAAGATAGTAGAACTATGACTAAAATCGTAGTGAAAGCTTTTCAG
>JAGFPH010016530.1:0-19171 GCA_018207615.1 Philaenus spumarius
ATACTAGTTTTTGTAATCATAGACTGATGCTTTTGCTATTAATAGTTATGTGTAATACTTGGTTTGTTCAACCCGGCAAACATACCAACACGGTAAAAATAATTCCAAATTGGTGTGTTCCTATGCTGGTATTATATTTAACTTAATTTCTATCCTTCATTCGATAGTTTTGAAAGGTACATTATCCAATAGAGAATTAAAAGGGCTACAAAAAAGGTCTCTCGACATTTTTTGTTAATATGTACGGTTTTCGGGCAATTCATAATTGAAATTTTCAAACAAGCATCATTTTGAAATGCATAATTGGATATAATTGTTTATTTTCTTTACAATAGATCATTGTTAGGTTAAACGTCACGTAAAGTTTGAACTCAATTGGTCAAATCCTTCTCTAGATATTAATTATTTTGTAAAAAACACATACAGACGAAAAAGTAGGCACAGTAGACCCATGTTTATATTGTGACATATGTTTGTCTCGATCCCAGGAACAAATCCATAAACGGGGACCAGAGAGTTTGGGGACACTCTGTATAAAGAAGAACACTGTAGGTATGTATGATCTGTTTGTGTGTTTGCTACATATGCCCAGACAGTTTGACTAATATGGATGGAATTCGGCATGGTGATTATTTAGCACATGTCATACAATTTTTTGAATTATTTATATATTTAAGGGGTGAAAATGGGTAACTACCCTAGAACAAAACAAATGAAATTCCCATGACAATAGAGAGCTCAAATTCGGCACAAATATTTCTTATGTTATATATACGAAATAGATAATTGTTTTGACTTTTACCCATCCCATTTTGATTATTTTAGTTAAGGTATGAAAACAGGGATACCAACCTCTAAAACAATAAGTATTTATTGTATTACTTCTATTGAAGCTAGGTAGCTGAAATTTGGTACATTTATTTGATAAATGTTCCTACCTGCTAGTTATTATTTATACTTGTTAAATACAATATAGACTCTCTATATTAACGGTCAATTTAGCAGCTCCAGCTCCATTAAGAGCATTATTAACTTGTTTAATTAATAAAATCGAATTCTGTTAGAAGAAATAGAGCACTATTAAAAGCTCTGTGATTGTAGACGTATTTTGCTTAGAAGTGCCTCAGATGCAATTAAAGGGATTATTTTATTGAATCCCTATAATGGGAATGAACGATCTCTTTCCTTCATTAATTAAAGACTCTAGACAAAGGTAAATCAAATATTCATAAGCCATTGTTAATGTCAAAGCATTATTTCCGAGAAATTCAGAACCAAACAAATTCATTATTCATTATTAAATTAAAGTTAATAACATTTTCTTGTTTGCATTTTAATTAATACAGTTCGAGTATGTAATTTGGTTTTAAATTAAACTTATTTTATAAATTTAAACTTTATGAAGTCATTTATAAAGATTATTTCAAACGCTAATAATAACATTGATCATTATTCTCATACAATTAAATCATAAGACAGTAGTAGACCAATCATTTATATACTGTAAAAGTAAGCGATAACAAATGTTTTACTAAAAGATGATTGCTATATGTTGAAAATAAAGTAAGCCAACATTAAACGTAAGCCAACACTGAACGAAAGTAAGTAGGTATAGAACAATAATGTAAAAATGTAGTCAGTATTGAAAGATACATAAAATGTGAGTATGGTGAACATTTTATAGATTCATGTAAATTATACAAAATGAAGTAAATAAGTAAATTGGTTTCAATATCATACATTTTTTAATTTTTATGTTTTCGATAAGTACTAGTAAATGTGATGAAAGTGCTAACAATAGTAATCTATACTTACATAAAGAAAAAGAAAAAAAAAAAACATTTAGGTATACATAATCTAATTTGAATGTGTATTCGCTCACACCATTGGAGGATCTGGCCAAAATTTCGAATAGTGGTCCATTAAGGCGAGAGAACAAATTATTTGAATAATTTACATTTCAATATTAAAAAAGAGAAGCTGCTATAGCCCAGTCAATAAAGGGTTTTTGTTGCAACTAATTAGGAGAAAGGTGATTTTTTGTGATAGTTATATTATTTAAAATACTAAAAAATGGTACAAATAAAAGTTGTAGTACGTATCTTTAGCTTTAATATGATGTGGATTAAATTTAAATTAATCTACTTGTTTATTTAATTAATTAACTTGTTTAAATTTATCACATGTCCTTGGGACGTCGTCAAAGATAGCGCTTGACGCCGCTCCAGTGGTCCGACGAAGGTTTTATAACAGCTTCGCATGGATATATGTACAATGGATGTTGTAATATTATTTTAGTAAATTTGTGTGCTTATATAATGTTTGTAATATATTTATATATAATATATATATCAGATTCTAAGTAAATTATTTGAGTTTGTATTACATATGTGTACATAATTGTTTTTTCCTTTAATTAAAATAGTTTCATAACAAATATATTGGAAGTTTAATTCTGTTATTTTAGACTTTTATAGATTAGTATTTTACTTAGTATGTTTTTCCAAAACGAAAAACAAACACCTTGAATAAGTGTACACATAAATTTTAAATTGAATGCTAGTTTTGGTTCGGGTGCTAACCCTACCTTATTGAATGAAATAAATAGGGCTTTCCATTATCCACCATCTATAGACCCGCCGTGTTCCAGACTGGTTTAAACTGGCAGCTGTGACATTTGCACGTGCAAAAGAAAAGGATTAAAAAAATGTATGTACATGACAGCATCACGGACCTCACACCCGCCTAAAACATATGTACAAGTCTTAAGTATTTATGTTACACTATGAAGAGATTTTAAATATAGGCCTAATAGCATTATTCGCAATATTTATTTTCAGCTTTATATTGGTATTTTATTTATAATATTATTTACAACTTGCAAATTACTGTAATAACAAATCCAGTGATAATTTCTACTGCATGGTGATTTAAATCTAAAAACAATCGTCTGTTTCTTCATTTATTTTAGGGGAATTTTAACACGATAAGCCATTACAGTTTTCACACATTGCGGAACAATTACAAGCATCTACAGTAGTTTCCACACGGTGCCTTACAACTGCTATAGGTACAGGAGGTCATCTGGAGTAAATGTCTTTGAGCTAGGAATAGCCTTAGAGCCTTCTTTGTCCCGTCGTTACCTTTTATATTTTCGTTCTTCTATCCCAAGTTCGTAGGCTGAAGGTTGTTGCCAATTCAAGCTTGAACTTGTAGATAAACTGTCAATAAAGTTGGTGAGCTGCTTCTGACGTTGGAGGTAATTTCACTACGTCAAAGTTGGATTTAAGCGTTGATTTACTGGTAATAGAAGTGAACTTGAAATAACGGCCTTCATTCAAATTTGAATATTTGCTCATTTGCTGGTCCCGTACATATCTAGAATGAACTTTTCATCCTTCTCCAATAATTCATCTCTAGACGTATTTGCATTAAAAAACGTTTCTGCTTGAATTCTGGCTAGAATATTTATCTTGATAATATCAACAGATTTTGTTTTCCCCAAGTCAAGGAAACAAGAAGTTGTGTCACATACAGTAACTGCATAGGCAAATAAATGATGTTGCCAGATACTGCTGGGGAAATCGATGTAGTATATAACTGTTGATGTTTTACCATAAGCTACCTTTTGAAAGATTATTTGTTTATCCTGTCGTGCAAGGGTCACAAGTAACACTAACAGATCTGTATCTGACCCCACTACAATTGCTTTCGAAAATCTGTTTAGCTGTTCAATAATAATTTGTTTTTTGTTGCTCTTTTTTGAAAGAATTTCTCTTGTTTTGTTTGTAATGCACTTAGTGTTTCTATCAAAGTCTATGTCACTCGATGAGGTTTTGTCCGATCTTCTTGCCTGTTCCCTTTGTTGTGGATTCTTTAGAATATACAACAATTACTACAGAGTTTTTTTCATATCTATTAATGACATGGGAGCAAAACTTCTGGATTATGTCTTCACAAGTTCCTTCCTTTGGCCAAGAAACACAATGTAAAAGGAAGCCTCCATCAATGACTATGCCGACATCATCCCCTTGAGGTAATTCATTGGTGATACGCTCAGTATATACTTTTAGGAAATACGATTTTGATCCTTTGCGTAGTAAGACTTTATCAAATAAAGAAGGTGGCTGTGAAGCTAACTCATATCCAAGATAAAACTTCAACATACTTGCGCTGTCACAGAAACTAAGAGCCGGTTGAAAAGTTGTTGAGAGTTTAACGAAACTTCGTTAGTTCGAATAGTTACTGACTTGTGGCTTGCTCGGCTCACGATCATATCTTTCCTTTTTAGCTTCAATCCTCAAAATTTCTTTCCTTTCATTTTTTCCACATCCAGTTTTTTAATTTCATATGCATTGTCGCAATTTACTCTTTCTTCTGAAATGACACCTGAGCCTAAAGACGCAGCTAAGTCTCCTGATAGCTTTGTAAACGGGTTGTGTTGAGTTAGCCATGAAATAAACTTTTGTATGTCGGAATCGTCTCTCAGCTTCCGAGACTGTCGAAGTTCTATGTGCTATCTATGAATGACTTTGCATAAGGAAGTTGTCCTACAGCGTGAAAATACGGTACATTCAGTAGAAATTATCACTTAATTTGTTATTACAGAGCTTTGCAAGTTATAAACATTAATATAAATCAAAAATAAATTTAAAGATGAAAATAAATATTGCGAATAACATTATTATTTAGAATCTCGTTATAATGTAACATAAATAGCCTACTTATTTGTACTTGAGCCTACTTAAGACTGGTACATATATTCGGGGTGGGTGGAGGTCTGTGATGCTGTCATATAAAATATATTTTGTAATCCTTTTCTTTTGCACATGGAAATGTGACAGCTGCCTGTTTAAGCCAATCCGGAAACGGCGGCGGTTCCATAGGTGGTGGTATTCCATATAAAATTTGTGTGTTCACTTATGCAATGTGTTTTGTTTGTGAAAAGCATACTAAGTAAAAAGGACACTATAAATAGTTAAAATGCAAGTATTAAACTTCCAACACATTTGTTATTGAAATTATTTGAATTACAGGGATAACCAATAAATTATATATATAAATGTAATAAAAACTCACCTAATATCCTTACAATCTAAACCTAAACTTACAATACATTATATACAAACAGTAAATAAGCACACCCATTTACTAAAATAATATTGCATCCATTGTACATAATATGTACATAATATCCATGCGAAGCGGTTTTAAAACCTGCGTCAGACCTCTGGAGCGGCGTTCAAGCGCTATCTTTGACGACGTCCCAAGGACAAGTGATAAATTTAAACAAGTAATTATCCACATCATATTAAAGCTAAAGATACGTACTACAACTTTTATTTGTAAAATTTTTGTGTATTTTAAATAATTGAAAAAATGTAGTTAATAAAGTAAATTTATAAGCTTTGAGAAACCATTTTTTGGTGTTTGTTGTTTAATAGCTCCCTTAATATTAACTTTAACGAAAATTTATATGAAAAAAATATGTTTATTATGTATTAAGGAACTCATTTACAAAATATTAATTCGTTAATATGAGTATAAGCAATCAAGTGAAACTCTGCATTTGTACGCTTCAAAGGGGGGGGGAGGGGGAAAAACATGGGGGAGAGGCGGGGAATTTTGAGAAAATACATGTCTCATAAGGGTCTATGACATATAAAAAAGATAGCTTTCCCCTAATTTGTTGCGACAAATGGCGATTTTTGGCCTTTATTGACTGGGCTACTAGCACAGTAGCCATTTAATTCGTCTTCTTCTCTTGATACTAGAGAAATGAAATATTACACATTTGTTAAGTTTGTGATACACAAGAAATACACGCTCTCACATTTGAATTATTTACGATAAAGGGATGAAAATTGAATATGAATGCCTAAAATACTAATTATTAATAGTATAATTTCCTTGAAGCTAGAAAGCCTAAATTTAACATATTTATTTCTTAAAAGATACAAAAATTCATCATCTCTTATTTAGTTACATTACTTTATTTTTGTTTAAGTGGTAAACATAGAGTAACTAACCCTATGCAATACATATAAGTTCTACTACCTTTTAACAAAGTTACATACTTTAAGTTAGATACTTATTAATGTCATGTATTAAGTAAGGTAGAAAATGACTTGTATTTTGATTATTTGCGTCTAAAGGGTGAATGGCGTTAAGAAACAACACCTATACAACAAAAACAAATTTGTACAGACATGAAGCTACAGAGGATACATACTTATTTAGGATACATATCTTAATAATACATAGAAAAATAAACCCCACATATTCTTTTTACTTTCAAGTAATTAGTAAAAATACAGTAATATCCCATAAACAATCAAATTTTATTTTCATAATTCCAATGAAGCAAAGTGAAGGCGGTGCAATGGCGGTTGATATGTTCGTTTTTTAAGTGATGAATAGTAAGAGTAATGTATACATTTATACAATTACATTTTGTTTTTTGCGAACAATTATCACTAAAACACAACATTTTAATACTGATTTCATTGAAGCTGGCATTTTGTTATCCTGCAGACATTTAATATTGCAGTAAATAAAGTTGTGAGAAATTGACTCAAAATTTGAGTGAATGATATTTAAGAAAGAGAAAAAAAATGGAAACCCACCATATTTGAAATATGGTATTTTTGGTGTTCTGCTTTCTTTCTTTATAATTTTTTAATTCGTGTATTATACAAAACCAAACAAGAAATAGTGTTAGTTTATCATGACGACAAGAAATGTAATAGTTATAACTAGTTTCTTATAACTAGTTTCTGCTATACCGGATTTATGTAGGTAACAGATTCAAAAATGTTTGAGAAAGTTATGACAAGTTATGGGAAACTAATAATACAAGTTTCTATTTAGTTCATGAACAAACAGTACATCTTATTGTACTAGTTCAAGAGGAAAACTTTTCTCTGCAATATTGTAGAAAGTATTTTCATTTTCTGGATTTTGGTTGAAAGACTGAACAAAGACTTACAAGTCTTTTGCTGCCTTTATAGACTTCTTGTAAATATGGGGAGTAGACTGGCCTAGAGGTTAAAAGCGTTTGACCAGTCTGGTAAAGTAGGAACCTTGTATTATACTCGTATTTTGATTATTTGTATATTCGATCCCTAGATAGAGTCAGTGAGAAAGGAAAGCTGCATTACAATGAAGAGACAATATGTTTTACAGTATGAATATTTGATACGTAATGAACGAAGAAAGTTGGTTTAATAACAGTCATTTAGCAGAAAAAAGTGTAGTATTATATTTCGTAGCTAGTGTGGTAGCGGTTTTGTGATAAAAGTATAAATTTGTATTTTAAGTCATATATTTTAAAAGTACTTTTATTGTATAACTTAGGACCATTTACTACAAACATAAAGTTATGGACTTACTAATTCACAAAAAGCAAAACATTTGGTTTATTATTTGTCACAAATCATAAAAAAGTAAAAAAAAATATAGTAGCAATTCGAAATATACTTTTTTATATGAGGTATGTTTATAAAATAATAAAAGTGATTGAATTACTTAATTTATTTGTATTAATGTATTTGTTGTAATGCTCGTCTCCCTCAATACTTACCCCGTTCGTACTACTACGACCTGCAGTCTTGTTTTCCCCCTGTTCAAAGGAATGGAGAAAATTTCGATCAGCTGTTTCATCACATCCGCTGTATTCTTATTTATAGCATCCACTAATTTAAAACACGTCATTTTAAGTTTGATTTAACTTTTGGATACATTCAACAGTGCCAAATTTGGTGAATATGGAAGATGTAAAAGTGTATCAAAATGCATAACAGAAAGTTATGTTTGACGTTTTCCCTGACTCATTCTTTCAGCTTTATCAAAACGTCTTTATAATAAAGCTGGTTATCTTTTGTTCATTCTGGAACCTATTCTTCCAAAGTCACACCCTTCACATCGAAAAACGCAATTATCACATCTTTATCCTTCTTGTTCTGTGTTTTGCAGTGAATTAACTGTATTTTGGTATCAGGATCATGCTTGCAGTGCAGGTTTATTCACAAGTGATTACTTTATTAAACAGGTTTGGATCTGCCTTAAGTTGCTCTAGAATTTCAAGACAACATTTCTTGTGTCATTAAAGTTTACATGCTTTGTATTTCTCAATGTTTAGATATTCTATCATGATTGTTCTGTACGTATTTTGTATTCCCGCCACAAACCAAGCTATATCAGTATAACTCACCGCCTAGCAACAGAAGTTTTGTGCATGTTTAACAAAGTTACCTTTTGTGACCTTTTGATTGGTCTCTGGCTAACAAATCCGAAGAACTCTTGATAAAAAACCACGAGACTGGACAAGCAACGCGTTTTACATGAGTCGTGATCTTATGCTTGGGTAATACACGCTGTAAGTATCCCGTACAACGCCGATAATAGAATAGTGATTACGATACTACGAATTATTCTCGTTGGTAATCGTACGCTCCGAGTATTTGGTCGCAAACCATTTTATACCTTTTTATTCTGTCATTTATCCATAATTCATATTGCTGAATTATACGCCATTCGCTCATGTGCTGTTAACTAACTTTGCAAAACCAAAGATATCGCGAAAACTTAATTAGTGAACCTTGTCTATGGTTTGTACTTATAAACTGTGAACAGTGATATTTTATTTGTGAACAGTGTGATTTGTGACAATTTATTATAATTAATTTGTGTCAAGTGTCGTCGCCAGGTACCTGTTCGCACGTTTACGAACAACGCCATTGGCCTACACCGTACTACAGAACTCTACAATACTTCAACCAAGGTAGGAAAATGTAAAGTCACAATTCTACAGTTTCAATATAGACAAGGATATAATAAAGTATTAATTGTTCTCATTTCATCTGGTTACTTGTATAAAGCAAGTTGGTCCCTCGAATATAAAGGTCTCACAAACTTTAAAACTTTAATTTCGCATCAATGAGTCATTTATCACTGAGTCGGTGGACTTTCAAACCATCTAACCAATTGTTTCTATATTTTCTGCGATTCTTGAAGTACGTACACGTAGTCGTCCAGGACTTTTACCTCTTCGACATGTACTTCGTTAAATCTTTTGTGGTAATCAACCATACACGCAGCAGACAGACAGACTAATCTTTTTGTTAGTTTTTTTGTAGACACCTAATCCAAAATCAAAATCAAACAAATTAATAATTTAACGATGTAAGAATTCGCAAAACCGAAGAAATAATAATGGTTTGAAAGGTTGTTATTTGTGTGAGTTGATACTAATTTGTCACAAATATTTATGCTTGTTAGTTTATAATCTTGTCTTATATATGTTGTTACTATGTTTATATTCGCTTGTTCTATAGTTTTGTGCTTCACATAATTTGAAATCTTGACAAATGCTCCAAGGGCATCCATATAAAACTAATCTTTTTCGTTTTCAGACATAAACTAACTTATCGTTTTTATATAATTGTCAGTTATACTTTAAAAATATGTAAAATTTTAACTCATTAATTAATCACAAATGTATTATTTCTTTACAACTACGTGTTTAGTGAAAAGGAAGAAAAATCATTCAATAAGCATACATAATTGAGTGAGTTGTTGTGAAACTTTAAAAGATTTATACTTTCATATGTTGTTTGAACCTAGTTATTGTCTTTCGTTTTTGGAAACGAAGGTAACCAAATAAGATAAAATATAAACTAGGCCTACTTATTGACACCAAGTCTTCAGAATTAAACATTCCCTTTGTTCGTTTCCAACAATGGCAAAGTGACAAACAAATGGAATTAAATTCATGAGTGTCCATGAAGCCTTCGAAACACCGAAAACTGTAAAGAAGACTTTTAGTTATTGCTTATACACTATTCAGTAAATGTTATGCAAATTCGACATACTAAAGAAATAAGTATACGGGTTTATTAAGAATATATCTGACGATCTCTCATTGTCTAGATATCTAAAACAAACTACACCCGGTGTTGTTTACCGTCAGGAATTTATATCCCTATGTAAACTTTACCTATCAAGTCAGATTATTTTCACTGATGGTTCTAAACTGGACAATAGAGTCGGATGCGCATTTGTTCTGTCAGGAAACAGCTTCACTTATGGATTACCATCTTCCGCTTCTGTACAGACAGCAGAACTTTTTTCAATACTCAAGGCACTCAATATTATTCTAGCAACACCGGAACAGATTCTTATATGTTCAGATTCAAGAAGTGCACTTGAGTCCATTCAAGATATGTACTCTCCTAACCCTTTGGTCAAAGATATTAAGTGCTCCACGCACATACTTTGTCTATGGGGCGTGGGGGTGTCGTTCTGCTGGGTTCCGGGTCACGCCATTATACAAGGAAATACTATTTAAAGCAGACCTAGCTGCTAAGGAAGTCACTTCCTTACATCCTAGCATGAATAGAGTTATGTCGTCCGTCTATATGTCCTTTTTAAAACAAGCCCTGTTTAGACAGTGGGTAGCAGTACAAGGAATTAACTCCGCCAAATTAAAGATATCGTTCGGCCATGGATATCCTCAAACCGCCAAAGCCGTCGAGAGGAAGTGGTGGTTTCTCGTCTACGCAATGGCCATTCTGGTTTAACCCACGGGTTTCTGATGCGTCGGGGGGATCCGCCGCTTTGTCCCTACAGCTTAAATCTCCTTTCAATTAAACACCTACTTTTTGATTGCGAAAAGCTAAAACATGTTCGTAAGAGGTTTTACATACCAAATTGCATTCGGAGGATGCTGCGTGATGACTCTCAAACCATTAATATGGTGTTAGCATTCCTCTATCGGTTGAATGTAATTGGAAACATTTGAAAACAATATACATTTACTTACGTAACTTAAATACCACGTATAGATTTATTACTTGTTATTTTAATTAGAGTTTTATTCGTTGTTATGTAACAGGGCCCTTTACAGCCCTGTGAAAAGTTGTTATTGTGTAAATATTGTTGTTATCGTCGTTATTTTATCTTGTAGTGTCTGTCGTGTGTGCAAATTAAAAGTTTAATTTTATACCTGTGTGTGATCATATGAACATTATGCAAATGCTCTTCGTTATCCAGGCGATGATAATCACCCAGATTTTTCGCCTTAAAAAAAAAAGAAGAATATAGGTTATCTGATATGAATTTGTATAAATGTTCTGTTGTTTGTAAATTTTTCTATTGTTTGATATTCATTGCACAGTGAGTATTTACCCTTTGTTTAGACACAATATTATATTAATACCTGTATGGCTTCGATGTTGAATTTAATTGTATACACTGTTGATAGTTAATTACTAACGTAAGCTACGAAGCACACCAAGTTGTCACCATGAACACTTTAGAAATGACTGAGATGCATTCAAACTGTATAATTTATTGTTCCTCTGTAATTTTAATCTGGTATCTCTTTTCTTTCATTGAAGTTCAGAATAACAATAAGGTTCAAATAATCTGAAGAGAGCTTTAAAATAAACTTTTTTTATAGATGAGCCATTTTCTGGAAAACAAGTCATTCAACGATTTCTCAATTGAATATTAATTAATTACAGAAAAACCATACAATATTTGGTACAGTCTTAAACAAACTATTTGTGTCTGGCAAACCTTTGTTTCTCCAGTTGCTGCATTTTAGAGGAAAATATTGAAACCCAAAACATGTTTACACATTATGTGAAAGAAAAGAGGGTGGAATAGCAATATGGTCAAATTCAGGGAATGTTTTCAAATAGGGGGAGTTTGACACAAATTATACCTGATCGATTATCCATGGCCAGAGTCTGAATTTAATTTCTTAATTTACTTTGATGTTCTAGTAAAAAACATCATTTTAACATTTTGTATTGTTTACTTATTTGAAATGAAGCAAGATAATAAATTATATTTTGTGTCGTTTAGTTTGTCTTGTAATAAGATTTATCATGATGTTCCATTTGAAATTATACCCTTTCCATCTCCATCCCCCAAAAAGCATAGAGGGGGATGTCACTAATAAATTCTGTTGTGCACTAAAAGTCGCATACAACTAAAATTCGTACAACTTAAATTTGTTGGCATACAAAGTCAAATTCTGTAATTTGATTTATTGGCATATAATAAATTCTGTTAATTTATTATAAGAAAAAAGAAAAAAAATTGAATGGGGTTAAAGAGAGTATTTGAACTCAATGTATTACTAGTTCAGGTTAATACATAATGTTGGGGCTTTCTTGCATATTATTTTGTTTTGTTGGATACTGTTTAAGGTATTTAACTTTAAAACAACAATAAAGGAAAGAACAATAGACCCAGCGGGAGTAATAAATACAAATGAATATCCACGCTTCCGCACAATACACTTGGACAAATAGAAACATGTTGACACCCAAAGTCCTACACAGACACATAGCTTACCTTTATGTGTTGCCCTTTACTATTGTTATCCCACAGTAAGGGTCAAGTTTACTGCAACTACCCGACATCTATTGCTACCGTCATTCATATATCCTCTTACACAGGAATATCGTCGTACTGTAATTACCCATAATCCGTATCTCTCCCTAAATGTATTTTACTTATTCGTTCACTAGATCGCAAATATTCATATTGTAAAACAAATTGTCTCTTGATTGTACTGTAGCTTTTCTTTCTCACTGACTCTATCTAGGGATCAAATGTTCAAATAATCAAAATATAAAACTCGGTCCCTACTTTAGCTGACTGGTGAAACGCCTTCAACCTCTAGGCCTCTTTACTCCCCATATTTACAAGAAGTCTAAGCCCAAATGACACTAGATTTGTAAGCTGTATTTGTTTAGTCCTTCAACAAAAATACAGAAAATCAATATACTTTCTACAATATTGCAGAGAAAAGTTTTCCTCCTGAAGTAGTACAATAAGATATGCTGTTTGTTTATGAACTAAATAGAAACTTGTATTATTAGTTTCCCATAACTTCTCATAACTTTCTCAAACATTTTTGAATCTGTTACCTACTTAAATCCAGTATAGCAGAAACTAGTTATAAGAAACTAGTTATAACTATTACATTTCTGGTCGTCAAGATAAACTAACACTATTGCTTGTTTGGTTTTTATAATACACGAATTAAAAGATTACAAAGAAAGAAAGCAGAATACAAAAAAAATACCAAATTGCAACTATTTTGGGTTTATATTTTTGTTCTCTTTATAAAATATCATTCACTCAAAGTTTGAATCGATTTCTCACAACCTTATTTACTGAAGAGAGACACCAAATTAATGTCTGCAGGCTAACAAAAATACTTTATCTTCCTTTCCATCCTTATTTGTCTTGTAGGTTGTAAATGTAAGGGAAATGTGAATCTAAAAATGTTAAGTACATCTAAGATTAGAAATATCATGATACCACAACTTAAATAAAACGTAAATAGTAGGGCTTGTTGTGTGGAAACTATTTGAAAGTATTCCTTACAAATAATGATAATAAAATAAGACAAACACAAAACTGAAACGTGTCTAAGAAATATACTAATGAAAACAATAAATAATTGTATTTACAAATGTCATAATATATAAGTTGCAAAAAATATCTTGTTTTTCATTTTTTTACAATAATACTTTATACACTACTATTTATATTTTCCAGCAATTTTTTGTTGGTCGTAGCATTTTTTTTTCTGGTTTTACTCTATTCAGATTAATACTTGAATTAAAGTATTTAACTTCAATTCACATAAAATAATAAAATCAATTTTTATATATTACTTGAAAGTGTTATTATGTAACCCAATACGAGTAGATGTATGACTTTCAAATTTTACAGTTTTTAAAGAAATAAGTATAGGCCATTAAGACAGGACTTTGCCTGTTTTACTTAGAGGTAACCAAAACTAAAATAATACTTTACTTTAAAAGTTTGATCAGAATTATTTTGAAATTTAGTTTTTAAAATATACTCGAAAATATTAATTAAATTAATTCTTACTCTTTCACTCTGCCTAAATGTATTTCTGACGAAATTTGTTGAAAACCTGTGGCGTTAGAGGTAGTTGTACTTTACAGGAAAACTATATTTGTTCGAACTTTTGAGTTTTTGTTTGGGAGCCGTCACATCCTTTCACAAGGTAAACATTGTATAATTTATTTATTTAAACTGTGGTTATTATAATCGGTTAGATGGTTCATTTAATGTATTAAATATATAGTACAGCAACCTTGAGAAGTCAGTCAAACTGACTTCACAGATTTATTTTTTACAATCATATAATATTTTTAATTTGTATATTTACAGAGCAGGTACACGTGACATAAGTGAATGAAATCAATATCGGATAAATACTGAGGCTGGTATTCATAGTTGTTTCTTAAGGTAGCCTTGAAACTCCCGCATGTAAGAAAACCGTAAGGTCGAATCATACCTTAAAGAGGCCTTACAAATAGTTTTCAATTCATATACGTTTATTTAAGGTGGCGTTAGATGAGGCTTCATTTAAGGAGACCTAAAGTGTATAAGACACCTATACCAATTTTACAAAAAAGTAAATACCTCTAGAACAAATATTTCATTAACTATAAATAAAGCTATCCTTGTGTAATTTAACTTGATAAGCATTTAAAATGCATTTATTTAGTTTATTTCTAAATTTAAACAGAAATCGTTCATAACTTTCATGGTTTCTTACTTTAATATTGGTGGCACTTACGTCCAACAGTTGGCACAAGTTAGCAACTACAAAATCAGCTGCTATATTAACTGGCGATTTACAAAAACTGTTTTATGTTGGGCTATAAGCCTAAAATGGTCTCATTTCCTCTCATCTAAACAAACTAACGATTAGATCAATTATGAAACTGGTACAAGCCTAGTTTATGCATAGCTCAGAATTTACTTTTAGCTACTGCAATATATAGTTAAGCAATGTCATCGATAAACTAATAAAATAGCCTTTATTGATTTTAAATTTACTAAGATTATCACTCCAACTGAATAGTTTTGAAGTACAGTGTACGTTTTGAGGTTATGTGCATACTGATCGCTTTCATTATATTCATTAATCAGATATTATTATTAACTGTATGATTAAAATAAAATATATGGTGTCACATTTATTGAACCTATCCAAAACAAACTCAATCTATTAAATTGTTTTATCAATTAATTTCTCAGTAGCCTACGGCAATATCTACTAAATTAAATTATACAAAATATGCAACATACTAGTTAGTTGTTTTAATAAAATTTCTCATGGTATAAAAACACAATTATATCAATATTGTAAGAATAGCTTATTGGTAACCATTTGTTATTATAATTTATCTGGTAGGCCTACCAATGGGACAATAACATTTTTTAATACATCCTTTGAAAGTCAGTATCTCATTTCAAATTGTCATTTAAATATTTTTCGAATGGATTATCATAATCCCGAATATGCCGTTTAGGAATCCTTCCATAATCACATGTAAAATCAATCAATTAAAAAAAAATCTTCATGATTAGAGATTTCGTGTGTCATTTAGAAGCACTTATAATCTAGCTAAATTTCCCCAAAGGTACGTTGGTAGCTCCCTTGAGAAAATTACGAATTCGAAGGTACCTTTATTCCTACTTAATGAAAAGAAGCAACTCTGCATTGCAAATAAAACTAAGGCAGCCATTAGGTAACTTTAAAGATGGTTTTAAGGCTTAAAATCTATACTTAAGGTTTGACTCTGCATTCAAAAATCATATCTTAAGGCGTTCTAAAATCTTTCTATCCTTAAGCCTACCTTAAGAAACGACTATGAATACCAGCCTGAGTCTTACTGTTTGACAAAAATAAAAAAACACATAAAAAATGGTTATAAAACACCGCATAGTAAGTTTCCTCCATTTTTGTAAAAGTTTTTCTATTTAGGCCTATGTACATGATTAAGCCGGTAAACGTTAAACATCTTGTTGTTTACCTGTTTGTCACTCATAACTCGTGAACGAATGCAAACACTCAAAATGAGGTTCCATTCCCTCCCCTTCCAACTCCCTTTGTTAAACATAACACTTCTCTTAGTACGTTCTACCTAAAATATTGACTTCGTAAGGCTACTTTACCACATTTTACCCTTTAGTTACAAGTATCGAAATGCAATTGGATTTTTTCTATCATGTATATAATTTGAGAATAATATGTTCCAAATTTCAGGTATCTAGCATTATGGTAACTGTCATACTAGTTATTAGTTATTGTATAGGACTAATTACCCAGTTTTACTATTTACTTACAAGAATCAAAATGAAATTTGATTTTTCTTTCGTGTACAGATATAACCTACAAATAATATGTTCCAAGTTTCCAGTATCTAGCATTATGGGAACTGTAATAATTGCTAGGTATTATGTATGGGTAATCTCTCTTCAGACACAAGTAATCGAAATGTCAGTTAGTTGTCTTTCCTGTATATCAAATATTTCCTTAGGAATATTTTGTACCAAATTTCAACTCTGTAACTTAACGGAAGTTAGTGTACATTATTTTATTGTATACGGTTAGTTAACCTATTTTCACCATTAGTAGCTAGTGATAAAATTCAAGTGTGGTGTATCATTCCTATATCTGTCATTTATTAAACAAAAGTACAAAATGTAAGCAAACCAGCTTCAAGGAAAATATCAGCATTCACATTTTGTGATTTAGTGATAATTTTCTCAGTTTCACCATTTACATAAAAGTAATTAATTGTATAAATCTGTACATTATTCTTACTATACATCACTTAAAAAACGAGCGTAACAACCGCCAGCCTACTTTAGCTTCATTGGAATTATGAAAATTGTATTTTATTATTTATGGGATATTACTCTCTTTTTACTCCTTACTTGAAAGTAACAAACATATGTTATGTTTATTTTTATGTGTATTATTTAAGATATGTGTCCTAAATAACAGCTCTATAGATTCACAACTGTACAAATTTATTTATATTGAACAGGTGTTGATTTTTTTTACCACCAGTCACCCTTTAGACACAAATAATCAAAATACAAGCCATTTTCTACCTTACTTAATAAATGACATTAATAAGTATCTAACATTGTTAAAAGTTAGTAGAATTTATTTTTGTTGCATAGGGATAGTTAGTTTATGGTTTACCCCTTAAACAAAAATTAAGCAATCTAACGAAATGAGAAATGACGAAATTGTTGTACCTTTTAAGAAATAAATATGCCAAATTTTATAGCTCTCTAGTTTCAGGAAATTATAAAAATTTATAATTTTGTCTAATATTTTACCCATACTTCTTCCATTTTCATCCCTTTATCAAAAGTAATTCAAATATTAGAGCGTTTCTTTTTTTATCGCAAATTTAACAAATGTGTCATATTTTATTTCTCTAGTATAAAGAGAATAAGTCAATTTAAATGGTTACTGTACAATTTTTTTGATCCTGAAATGTAAGTTATCCAAATAAAGTGTACGGTGTTAGCTCCCTCTCTCCCTCACTAATCCATATTTGGCCCCGAACCGTCAACGGTGAGAGCGAACACACATTCAAATTCTATCATGTATACTTTTTTCTTATTCTTTATGTAAATATAGATTAATATTGTTAGTAATTTCATCCCCTTCACTAGAGCTTGACGTAAATATAAATAATACAAAATGTAACGTTTTGAAACTAAATTACTTATATTCATTTTGTATAACTTGTATTAATCTAAAATGTTCACCATACTCTCATTTTATGTCTCTTTCGCCATTGACTACTTGTTTTTATTTTAGTTCCACGCCTTCCCACTTTAGTTTCTTGGATTACTTTATTTTCTAGTTAGCAATCTCCTTTCAGTAAATCTCCTATGTTAACCTCTTACTTTTAAAGTATATAAATATATAAATGATTGGTCTAGAACTGTCTTATATATTAAGTGTATGCGATTATAATTGATCAATACTATTATTTGTGTTTGAAATAATCTTTATAATTGACTTCATAAAGTTCAAATTTATAAAATAAGTTTCATAGGTATATGAAACCAAATTACAGACTCGAACTGTATTAATTAAAATCCAAACAAGAAAATTTTATCAACTTTAATTTAATAAGAAATAATGAATCTGTTTGGTTCTGAATCTCTCGGAAATAATGCTTTGACATGAACAAAGGCTTATGAATATTTGATTTACCTTTGTCTAGAGTCTTTAATTAATGGATTAAAGAGGTCGTTCATTCCCATTATAGAAATTCAATAAAATAATCCGTTTGAACCACGCAATTCAACAAAATATTTCGGATTCGAGTTCCCTGCCCCTAAAACGCATAGCAAGTTGAATCGAAATCTATTTATGGATCACATTTAGGCCAACATACAAATTCACTATTCCGCCAGTTTGTTACTACTGAACGAAAGGTTTTCAGGTGCACTTCACAACTATATGAGTATGTTTTACATAAAATATAGCTACGAAAAATATTTTACAAATACATGAACATTTAGCATATACCTATCATATTACCTCAAGATATGAAACAGGACAAGCTGTATTACCTGGGAAAAAACTGTATGCGGCAATAATAAAGTATACTATTTTCCGTAGATTTAAATTGTAGGACTACATTTTTATATATTCTATTAAAATGTAAAAAATTGTAGTAGTATAACCGTTTTGGAAATAAAGTAACGAAGAAAAAATGCCTGATATGTACACAGATTAAATATAATTCAATTAGTAAAAAAACAACAAAAATGAAAACGTTGTCCTCTTAGGCTAGCTTGTTTAGAGGTTAGCATTCTAATGTAAAAATAATCATTAAATACGGTGTTTCAGAACAACTAAAGGACAAAATAATCACAATACTAATTTAAAATTTGAATGTAAAACTTCATATGTGAAGTCTATATTCCATTTATTTAAAGTATTCTATATTAAACCATACACGTACTTTACATTTAAAATTTTACACAATAAAAAATTTTACAACTCATCTATTGATTTCAATGTGTTAAACCTTACTTAAATTTGTTTTCTTAAGTTCTTTATTTAATATAAGCTAAACAAATAAAGATGGAGGAGTAGGTTAGTGCATTAAAGCCTTGCACACTATGCTTGAAGCTGCACAACTGCGTTGGAAGTTTCTACTATAGCAAACTGGATTACCAACCTAACCAGTTAGCCACGCCGCTCCCATCGTACTTTACAATTTACATTAGACTTTACGCTTTATGCCAGCGTGTACACATTGATTTATATGTACGAGCAATA
>JAGFPH010016531.1:0-19169 GCA_018207615.1 Philaenus spumarius
TCTCCATATACTACGTATAGGGTGGAGAAATTAAAAAGGAGGCAAAGGGGATGCCTATTTCAAGTTTTTTTCTCACTCGTCCTATATGTTTTTTATGGTGCTGAATCATCCGAATTTCAACTTTGCTACTTCTCAGGGACATGGCTTCACAACGAAAATCGCAAAAAAACCTAAAAATCTTCGACTTTTTTAAAGTGTTTTGCCCAAAAGTCATAAAACTATACACTTTTCGAGGTATGCTATTCTATACAAAATTAAAGTACATTAAATTTCGTACAAAAATCCCCCTCAAAAGTATTTTATGTTTGAAAAGTTTGGCCGCTAAAGCTCGCAGAAAAGGGGCAAACATTTCCTACTTTGTGGAAAACACAGTTTTTTGTTAGTTTTTCGCTTGTAACTTAAAATCTATGCCTGTATTTACAAAAATGCTTGCATTCTGCGAAATTTTGCTAAATTTTTTTATCTGATACAGTTCGGTCGCATCCAGAACAAATATACCAAAAACGAGGAAAAAAAGACGAAAGCGTTTTTCTAATACAAACCGCGTAAAAGCACATAGGCAAGTGGTAAAAAAACCACTGTCTCAAAATACACACAGAATCAGCTGAAATACTTTAAGATGTAACATTTTTAGACAACAGAGATATTGACAAAAAAAGGAAAATTTTATTTCTTGGTAGTTGTCAACAATACCCAGAATTACTCTAGAAACAAAATATTTGAATGCGTTTTGGGTCAAGTACCGCAACAATTACTGCAGTTACTGAACAGGAACCGATTTTATTAAAATTATCTGCTAATTTTACGTAAATTAAATAAAATTTTACGCCTTAATTAACGGCCTACATATTTCAATAGGGATTCGTTTTTGTGAGTAATCTGAAAACGGGTGAGATCTTTCGCCAGCTGTAACTCTCTTAACGAAGCATTTCCGGACCTATGAATATATGAACTTTTTCATTATTTTTTGCTAATGGAATCAGCTCAAAAAGTGCTTGGAACGTTATCCAAATAACTTATTATTTTAGCTCATAATAACTTTTAAATGTTTTGTTTCTAGAGCAATTCTGGGTATTGTTGACAACTACCAAGAAATAAAATTTTCCTTTTTTTTTGTCAATATCTCTGTTATCCTTTGAGCTACAAACAAAATAAAACAACCATTGTGTTTGTCATTAAAAAGTAATTTTTTTTGTCTTTTGTAATTTTTTCGTAAAGTAAGCGGTTTTTTATATATTTGACATTAAAAATTATAAACAGCCGCCATTTTTAAAATATTTAAAATAATTTTCTAATTTTTTGTACAGTGATAAAAGGTTACGCAACAAATAGGTATACAAAGTTTGAGCTTAATATATTTTCTACTTACAAAAATATGAAGTATTTTGTAAAAATCAGATACAGACAGACGGACGAAAAAATAAGCACCGTAGACCCATGTTTATATTGTGAAAAATGTTTGTCTGGATCCCAGGAACATATACACAAAAGGGGTCCAGAGAGTTCAGGGACACCCTGTATAGACAAGTAAGCGCGTGGAGAGGGAATAGACGATATACATAACTTAATAATTATATTATATTACTGTATTATAATTATTATATTATTATTATTATAATTATCCCTTTAATCCCTTACATATTGAATTATTCTTAGAATTCTACGTAGAGTAGAGTGCATACACTAATAATTTGTTGACCTTTATTCTCCTCTAATATTAATACTGATAAAAATATAAATCGGTTATAGAAGTTATCACTTCCAACGTGTGGTCTTAAGCACACCCAATGTTTTTTTTTTCCAAAACGGTACTTACTTTACAAATGCGCTAAGTGCAATGTAGAAGGCAGAAATAAATCTGATTTTGTGTATGTTTTATTCATCACAATTTCATTTTCGTACAAACAAAATGTTTGCAGTTGTGACATCTTGTAAGGTGGACAAGTAGTTGAGAAGAAGTCAATGGTACTGGTAAATATTATATAGCAATAATAGGGATTTATGAGAGTTAAAAATGATTACATTAAGCAATTCAATACAAATTTATCCCAGGTTATTTTTCAAAGGTATGTTTCCAATGTTGCAGAAAACATGTGTCTAAAACTTTTTGAATGGGAACATCTAGTTTATTAAAATTTTCTATTTTATTGTTAGCGAATAAACAATAAAAAGCCTATGCTTTTCGTATTTTTAATCTTAAACTTTATAAAATAAATATAATAAAAATATAATAAATGTATAAATAAATACAGTTAAATATAAAACTAGTCGTGGACATTAATTCAAAGAAATATATATTAATTAAATAACTCTTTTTTGTATTCATATAACATTAATTAAAATTGTATGCTGTTTATTCTCATTTTTATTTGAAAATTCTGTTTGAAGCTAATAAATCAAAAAGTAAAATATATTATATTAATATTTGATGTGAAATATTTGAATTAATTCGTGTATATCAGACTTGTTGATAGAATTGGCAAATATAATGAAACTTTTTACTGTTTAATCTATATAAATACAAATGTAAATGTTTGTTTGTTCAAAATCGCAAATCTCCGATTGCTTTTTCACCGTTTGCTTTGAAATTTTGACAAAACATTGCATTCGAATAAAAGCATGTTTTTATACCCTTTTAGAAAGGGAGCAGCATCTATTGAACATAGAAAACATAAAAAAGTACTTAATATTTAACAAAAATGTGAGCGCCATTAAATATTTTTATTAACTATGACACCAGTAATCAGCTTTTTGCTATACTATGTCCTTAATTAGCTGATTTCAAACGCAATACATTCTATATATAAAAGCCAAATCCACTGACTCACTGATCACGATTTCTCAAAAACTACTGAACGGATTAGAACGAAATTTGGTATGTAGCTTCCTCTAGGGCCATATATGCTCACTAAGAAAGGTTTTAAAAAAATTTCGAAATTTTAGGATGGTTTGGGGGGTCAAAGTTACTAAATCACGGTTTCTCTAAAACTACTGAACGGATTGGAACGAAATTTGGTATGTAGCTTCCTCTAGGGCCGTAAGTGCTCTCTAAGAAAGGTTTTCAAAAAATTTTAAATCTTGGGGGGGGTCAAAGTTACTAAATCACAATTTCTCCAAAACCACTGAACGGATTGGAACGAAATTTGGTATAAAGCTTCCTCTAGGGTCCTAGGTGCTTGCTAAGAATGGGTTTCAAAAAATTCGAAATTTTACGGGGGTTTGGTTGGGGGGGTTCAAAATTACTAAAAATCTCCCTTAAGAAATACATAGTGTAAAATATTTATAGATATAGGCTACTATATACATTTAACTTTGATTTGTCTATCCGTACATGCCGGATCGGGCCAGCTAGTTATATATATTTCTAACATTTTGGTTAGGTTGTCGTAAACAATGCCGTCCGTTGAACGTAAACATAACACAACCTATACTAAATACTTTACGGTAATGGGAGCGCCATAATAAATAATTTTAAAATATGTTAGTCAGAAAAAATTCACAGGATCAAGTTGGGCGTTAAACCCATAGCGTCTAACAGCTGGAATACCAATAAATAAGCAACATTATGAAAAACTAGAAAACGACAGTTGAAAAATGAAACTTACATAATTCAAAACTTACTGCGCAAAGATGTGCACAAAAACATAAATTATGTTTGCATGTTGCCGTTAAGTTAGGTAAAATAAATTAAACATAATTTTAGGTTAGGCCTAGGCTGATGAATCGACACATATTTATTTCTTGAATGTATTTACATTCATCACCATAGCAACCGATTGAATAAAATAGCAGATGAAACAGTTGATGGGATGTCCAGCTTAGTGCAAAATAATATTCTAAGTTAGGCCTAGACCGAACCAACATATGTTTCAACACACACAAACCAATAAAAACTTGCGTTATGGAATTTAAAAAATAAGAAAAACTACGTTACATCCTAATTAAAAATTAATAAGACATATTATAATAATTTATTAGTAGGGTATTTATTGATAATATGCGGTAATAGCTAGTGAGTAACCAATATTTACAGCTGATTTCAAAATATGAAACAATTATTTGTATTTATAACTTTTTGGTTGGGTTTTTGATTAAGTGTAGACCTGAGCCTTACTTGTTCTTTTAACCTTTATCATAAGTGCCAGATGTCATAAAATATACGAAATAATTTGATTTGAACATTTAACATTATTTACCATCTTAGTTTTAAATAATCTTTATAATTGTACACATTTACCAAGTTAAAAATATCCTCAACATAGTAATGTATGCCTACGTAAAGTTATTACTTTTTAAATGGTATATTTTAAATTATAAATTTCTGACAACTAAATGCGTTTTTTGACTTCAAAAACAATCGTTTAACATTGGCCTAGGCCGATTTCAGTATTTCTAGGTTATGTTGTAAACTATTAAAATGTAAAAAGGAATTAATAATAAAGGTTTTATCATAGATTACGATTTATGCGTGGGTAATTCTACATAAATCGACAGGCAAGCCGTCAATTGTATTTAAAATATTTCAATGTAAAAATTGAATAATAAAGGTTATCATAGAGTATGATTTATCCATGGGCAATCGTAAAATATTTTAATGTAAAGTTTTTAATAATAAAGGTTTTAACATATAATAACCTTTATTAGGGCCTATAACTGCTGTTATAAAATATACGAAATAATTTGATTTTAACATTAATTTAACATTATTTACCGTCTTAGATTTGGGGTTATTATTATTAATACCCTTTCATTATAAAGAAAAAATAACATGATTATGTGTATAAAAGGTTCCAACGGGGTTGGCGCGCGAAGCACGCAGGGGTTTCCCTTAGTTATTAATATAGTAATAAATTAAAAATCACCTGTATACCTTTTATTTTGAGGGCGAAAACTAAACAAGAAAACCAAAAGCTAGTGTCACAGTGATAACCATATGATTGGCTGCACGAAGTGAATGAAGCCCACTCATTTACAGAGAGTGGGTTAGGGGTTTATTGTCCGTCTGTAGGCCTAAGTCTTGTCCCTTTGGCTTTCATTACGCGTTCATGAATAGAGCCCAAATGTGTTACATAGCTTCTTCATACCAAAATCTCGGTCAAGTTTGTTTCTCAAACAAATCCGCCACAGGGCTTCGCTCTATTGGCTTTCAAAAAATTAAATGTTAATTATATGTAGGGCCTAAGAAAATATTTTATAAAATAGACATTATTTTGTATGTAACTATAGCAATGGGGAGTCCAGGTAGAGGCCAGGTAGTTCAACACACACAAACTACTGTGCGTCCGGTCTTTATTTGGCAGTACAGGACATGTGGAAGGTTGCGGGGCTACTACCCGTCCTGACAACATGTGACTGTGTATATCGCCGCGACGCGTCTGAATGTCGGCAAACGTTAATGTCGTTACTCACAGATGCATTAAAAAGGATGTTCACAAGTTATAGTTACCACCTAGTCTTCAACTTATATTCAGTATCGTGAACAGTAACATAAAAATGATTTAAGAAGAAATAAATGTCGATAAAATACAATTATGTCTGTGTAATAAATACACAAATTTGGAAAACGGTTGACGCTAAAGGCCATCCCTGTAACTTCCCGCGAGCTCAAAAGTATGATGAAAGTTTGATAAACAGTATTTTTGGAAATGTTTAACTGCCATAACTTTTGAATGAATCAACCGATTTTTATGCGATTTTCGGCAATCGATGCAGTTTTTTAAGTCCATTGAAAGAATCAACAACAAAAATTTTTCAGATGAAAAGTTTCGGAGAAATTGACGAAAAACGCTTTTTTTTATTTTCTTTCGTTCACGATATCTCGCGAATGAATCAACCGATTTTTATGCGATTTGCGGCAATCGATGCAGTTTTTCGAGTCCATTGAAAGAATCGACAACAAAAATTTTTCTGATGAAAAATTTCGGAGAAATTGAAAAAAACACTTTTTTTTATTTTCTTT
Source organism: Philaenus spumarius (assembly GCA_018207615.1). Lineage (NCBI taxonomy): Eukaryota > Metazoa > Arthropoda > Insecta > Hemiptera > Aphrophoridae > Philaenus > Philaenus spumarius. The sequence continues at coordinate 5,960 of JAGFPH010016531.1, forward strand.
CGTTCACGATATCTCACGAACGAATTAACCGATTTTGACCGGACTGGTAGCGATCGACGTCGCTTTTCAAGGTTAAAAGATGATTAGATTTTGGAATTGATTGGTAAAGCCGTTTAAAAGTTCTTAAAAAAAAACCTGATTTGAAAAAAAATTATTTCTTAGTTTTTTCGAAATTTCTCAGAACCTACCGGTCCGAATTAGTTGAAATTTTCAATAAATCTAAGTTTGGTGGAACTCTTTAGAACGCCGTTTGGTAGGATCCAATCGGTTAAGCCGTTCAAAAGTTATAAGCGGGTCACATACTTACATACACACACACATACATACAGACAGGGTGACACCCTCTCGGGAGTGGTCAGGGAAGATTCCTAGGACCTCAAAACGTCGAGATCTGATGAATACTCGATTTTCGAAAAACGGGGTGAAACCAATAACTTCCCGATTTTAGAAAATTTTCAATTTTCTTAGCGGGAAGTTAAAACAAGGAATGTAGTCTACAGTGTGTTATAAGAATGTTTTGGAGTAACCACAAACAAACAAAGAAACCCATGACTATAAATAATATTATTTTTGTTTAATGAAACAGTAGTTATTATTAGCGTGTTCAATTATCATTCACCTAATGACAAGAGCACAATGATTTACTATATTCTTTATGAAACCACATTACATATATAGGTACATTAGTGTAAAAAAGATAAAACTGTTAAAAATTGCGTTTAAATTTATATAAAGCCAAGCAAAAACACTGCGATGGCACCGCTCCACTTACAAATACACAATGATAACTCTTGACTCCTGTGGCTCCTACTGCCTAAACTAAGCAGCCCCATGTAAAACAGTCAAATTACAAAAATTAAATTTATCTTTTTTTGTACAACTTTCCCACTCATAAAAAGTTGCCTGAGTGAAAATTTAAAAAAATCTTCGCTTACTACATTTATTTATGTCCTTCTCAGTTGCGTTTCAGTTATACAAAATATGTATCAAATGTATATCCATTTTTTGGTGTCACATGAGGAAAGACAGTTTTATTAGCTTTAATATGATACCGTTTTAAAAACTACGTCATCATCTACACATTCAGTGAATTCATAGAGCGCCCGATGTCAGCAGTGCGGGTAGTAGTACGGAAACTTCATATGAAATGCATTAGCATAGCCTTTCCCGTACTGCCAACTAAACTCCGGACGCACGGTAAAGATGCTCTATGTGGTTTCCGTTGGTGATCCTGCACTCATCCCATCGGTAGTCAATTTCCTCCCAAACTCGCTGAAGCATTGCAGAAGGCAAAGACGTACATGGACGATACCCTTGATGAATTCCCGTAAGAAAAATCTAGCGGTGTCAGGTCTGGGAAATGTGGGGGGCAGGCGCATCATGGCCAATCCATTGACCTGGAAAGCGGTCATTCAGAAAGCGGACATCAGTCAGGTAGTGAGGTAGTGCGCCATCTTGCACGAAATAAACATTGCGTTCTCCGTCGTCCTCATTGATCTGTGGTATCAAAAATTGTTGTAACATGTCCAGGTACACTATCCCGTTGATGGTTTTCTCTTGGGAAAAAAGGGACCGTAAATTTTGTTCTTTCTCAATGAACGCAAAACGTTAAGTTTAGGGCTATCACGAACATGTTGCAATGTTTGATGTGGATTTTCACTGCCCCAAATCCTACAGTTATGTGTGTTAACCTTGCCGCGTAAGTGAAAAGTCGACTCGTCAGAAAAGATTATGTTGTCCAAGAAATGTTCATCCTCATCCACTCGATTTAACATATCCGCACAGAAGTTCTTACGGGCAATCAGTGTCTTTTATTGCTTGTAAAGTTGTAAGTTTGTACGGTTTTAAATGCAAGTGTTTTTTCAACACTCGCCAAACAGTCGTATGTGGGACTTGCAGCTCGCGAGATGCACGCCGAGTCGATTTCGAAGGGCTGTTGATAAAACTTTGTCTCACACGCCACAGAGAAGGAATATACAGAGGAAACATCTAAACGGCGGGATCGTGCGCCCTAGTTGTAGTTCCGATCTTGTCCGGTGGCCGCGCTAGGATGTCCTAATGCACGTTGCGAGAGAGAGAGAGACGATCGGGGAAGGATGTGATGGTAGCGGGGGAAATGTCCCACTTCCCCGCCTCGTTTAGACTGCAAGTTGGGAATTCAACGTTGACTCGGCTGTTATTTTCTGTATAAGTGTAAATGTAACAAAAAAGCCTATTTTCATTACGGGAAATAATTTCCGTAGAAATTAAGTACAGAATAGTCTATTTACCAAGATAAATTGTTTTATTTGTATTATAATTTAATTCAAACTTATGTTTTTAAATGAGACATACTTTTTGAATAAGTTATAAGCTAATAAAAGATTCTTGAACCAACTTTAACTGAACCGATACAAGTTTTAAACATTTTAAACTTATTAGAGTATGTTTTGTACAAATGTTTATCTAATAATTTAATTCCTGATTTTTATTCACTGACTTACTGAAGTAAATACTTGACAGTTTTTTTATTACAAACATTTTGTGTTCTAAGGTAGCTTAGAAATTTGAATATTATTAAAATCTTATGAAATGGGTTATACAAATGGGTTAGATATTAAAATAAATTATTAAACAGCTGATTAAAATCTCATGTTTAGGCAATATAAACAAAATCTAGTTTGTAAAAAAATGTATAATAACAATTAAATAGGTAAATAATGTTATGTTGTCATTCTGAAAAACCCTTTAACCAACATGGTTAGATAACCCATTAATAAAGATTATTTATAAAATAAAACTTTAACAATTGAAAGTGATGAAATGTTTAAATGATAATACAAAAGAAGAAACATAATAATATTGCCAAAGCACAGAGATTAATGGTAAATGGATCCATTATGCTCTGTGCTTTAAAAAAAGTAGGCCTTCATATTATGTGACACTCCATCACAAAATAATCACGATTATAAAGTCAGTAACCTATAGTTACATATATTTTTAAAAAGTTCATATTATAGGACACTCCATGATAAAATAATGTCAAAGTAAAGTGTCAATAATAAAGTAATAAAAGTATAGTCTATATCAAACGCAGTACTGTAATTACATATCAAATTTAACCTAGTTGACAATTTATATGGAAGACAACTACAAAATAAATATATAACTTACAAACTCAGACAAAGTCAGTAAATACATATCATGTTCAAATTTAATCTTCACTTCATATAAATCGCAAAGTAAAATATCAATAAAATTGTAGTTTAAAGTTGTTTTGTATATCAAAAGTAATTAAAATAAATATCAAATTTAATCCTAATTTACTATTTATATTTAAGACGGCTTAAAAATAAAATTTAGCCTATATAGCCCAGTCGGTGTAGATCACAACTACCAGTAATTTGCAATACGGCAGATTTTTTTTATAAGTACCTTAAAGTATGTAGATTATTATAAAAAAAAGTTTACCAGTCTTTCGATTTCCCAAAGTCAAAAAAAATCGAAAAACATTTTTTTTCTCGAAATTCCTTAATATTACGAGCTAGGATGAAAATAAATAAAAATAAAAAAAATACCACCGTGTAGGGGAAGTATTTTTTTAATAAAAAAGGTCTTTTGTATTTTTTCGTCCGAGAAATGGTTTGTCTGGAAAAAAATCGATTAAGCAGGTATTATTTCGCAGCAGCACTACTCGGCCGCACGGCTGAAGACCTACTTTTTTAAGCGCGGCCCAGTACATTATAAACTATTGCATAGTTATAATGTATTAAATAAATAGTTGTAATAGGGCGTTTTCAAGAGGAAAGTGTCAGCTTTACGATGGCATGTTTTTTTTTTATAACACATATTAATCATCTAACAAATTACCCAAATATATATATTCCAATAAAAGAAATGCGTCTCAAAGAAAAAGAAAACTGGTTATTTGGGGGTTTTTAGGAGGAACTGATTCATATAAAATATGAAAATTCAACATGGCGGATTCAAAATGGCTGCCGTTTTCTCTAAGAATTCAACTTTTTTATATTCAAAATAATACAATTTCGAAGACCAGCGTATTAGCATATAAGCAGTCTAGATTAAATTGTCTTAAAAATCAATTTTCTCTAAAGATAATCATCCACTTTGTATGAAATTTAAAATATACATAAACAATATATGTATAAATATAATATACAAAAATTATACATCTACGATAATTTTAAACTAAATAGGCCATCAAATTTATGAACGCATAATTATCAATGAATGTGTTTTTATACGATCATTTCCGTCCATACGTATAGCAAATCTAAGTTGGCCATTTTGTAATATATCGAATTAGCAAGTGAAAAGCTTATTTTTAACTTATATACCAAGACTCAAGTTGGTATCTTAAAAATTTAATGAGCTAGAGCCATCAGATTTATCAACGAGCGTCACGATTTTTTGCTTACCGAACGCTGTAGCCCTTTCGCTATTCCAGTTTCGTCAAATTTTTGGAATATCAACATCAAATTTGTTTTTCAAGTTGAATGCACTAGTATTATTCTCAGTAAGTATGAACTATTTTTTCAGTTCTTTTTAAAAACAAGGCTCTTGAATATAGTCTTCTGTTTTACCTATCTCGTTTTAACTACAACACCTTTGGATTCAACGAATCCATTTTCGTCATTTTTGAACATATCGATTTAAAAATTGGTACAGAAGTTACAAACACAATTTGTTTTTGCTATACTTATTTTAAAAACTATATTTAAAAGATTGACTAATCTGCAGCCGATCAACTCAAGCGTGTTGATGCAAAATTTAAAAAGGTCCAAAATTATACTTTTTTAAGTTACTTGTGCTCTTGAAAGTAAATAATAAAACAAATTATACCCATTTATCTTGTTTGAATTTATATTTTTAACTTGTAAAAAACTTTTAGGTTTATATTTTGAAAATTTTCTAAACTGGAGGTGTTTAAAATGAGTTGGTGGGTCTGGTACTCCTAAAATCGAGAAACCCATTGATAAGTCAAATGGCTCTAGATCAAGTCATTTTCAAGATAACAAGCTTAAAATATATATTTTTACTTCTATGTCAAGTTTGAATTCGATATATTAAAATTCAACCAATTTAGAATGAGCCAACGCTACATATATGAATGAGATTTCCCTTTTCTGTGATTTCTGCCGTAGGGCCAATTATTAGTTTTTAGTTGTATTTCTAATTTTAGTGAGTAGGCACTTAAAAAAAAAATGTTTTATTGAATACAAAATTAAGGGGGGGGGAGCACAAACACATTTTTTAACTTTTTTCTTCTCATCGAGACGAACAAATTTAAAAAAAACCGTCAAAATTGGTTAACCTGCACCGAGTTCCCACACAAATGTCTACTTGTACTATTTTTAAATTTAGATTTTTTTTTTATAATTTTCTTTTTAATAATACTTTGCGAATTTTCTCCAAACAAACCATTGCTTGGGCGAAAGAATTACAGAAGACCTTTTTATTGAAAAACACTTCCCCCTACAGGGTGGTATTTTTTATTTTTATTTATCTTAATCCCAGCCCGAAATATTAAGAAATTTTGAAGAAAAAAAATTGTCTCGATTTTTTTGACTTGGGAAATTGATAGACTGGTAAACTTTTTGCATGTTAATCTACATACTTTATTGTACTTATAAAAAGAATCAGCCGTATTGTAAATTACTGCAACGTTTGGTCTAAAATTACCCTTACCGACTAGCCTAATATTTGTTGCAGTGTAGGCCTATAAATAAAGTCAATAATAGCAGTTTAATTTAACTGATGGAAAAATTTAATTCTGAACGTATTGTAGGGTATAGTCTATAAGAAACATAATCACAGAAACAAAGAACATTAATATCTAGTCAAATAAAGTGACTAATGTTTCTAATACGGTATGCATAATCAAGATTGTTATGATAGATTTTCTTAAATAGGTGTTAATACATTCAAATGGAGGTAAATAGCAATAACAGCTGTTATAATAACTACTGAAATGGTAACATAATCTGTATAGTACGGGTGTGAAGTCGCACCGATTAAACTAGTATAAAATCATCCACGAATTGTCTGCTACGAATGAACAAAACATTACTTTTTTGAAATTTTATCTTCCAAGAAAGTTAGATACGTTTCAAAATGGCGGCTGTTTGAAAATTACAAACCTAAATTACTCCAAAACCGTACATTTTAACGGAAAATGTCAAGACACCTTTTTTGTAGCCCTTTTGATTCCCTATCGGATGGTGTAACTTTCAAAACAATCGGATGAAGGATAACAGTTAAGTTATGGGTACTAATTGGTTTGTTCAACCCGGCATCCTATACCAACACAGTAAATACTACAATATTGTATGGACATTTGTTGTCATTACCTTTTAACTTAGTTATTATCCTTCATTTGATTGTTTCGACAGTTACACCATCCGATGGGGAATCAAAAGGGCTACAAAAAAGGTATCTTGACATTTTTCGTTAAAATATACGGTTTTGGAGTAATTTAGGTTTGAAATTTTCAAACAGCCGCCATTTTGAAACGCATGATTGGATTTAATTGTTTATTTTTCTTGAGGTATATCATTGACAGGTTAAACTTCATGCCAAGTTTGAACTCAATCAGTCAAAACGTTCTCTAGATATGAATTATTTTGTACAAAAAACAAAATGGCGGATATCTTGAAAACGAAGCGATTTCGGACCTATGTTTATAGGAACTTTTTTCTTACTTTTTGTATGAGGAATCATATCTCAAGGTCCTGAAGGGTTTTTAGTAAACACCCTGTATATGGAAAACTTATATTTAATAAAGCATTAACATTGGATTTATTATAAGAGCACATAGGCCTATTCACTCATTGTTTTACAAGGTTTTATGATTTTTACGAAGCTTATCTGTGTATTTGTAATATTCTAGCCTATTGTTTAAAGTAGAAAACCTTTTATAAGTTACATTTTAAAGAAGGGTTAGTTTTTTGCATTACTGTACTTAGTAAATGTAGGGTATTTGTAAATCTAGTTACTTCAGTTGATATGTAAATTTATTTAAGACATGCTGTTTGTTCAAATCAGTGGTCTTTTGAATTGAACATAATGGAAAAGTACCTATTAACATTGCACACCCTTGGATATGTAAATCAATGTAAATATTATGAGTTTAGTCGTTAATTATTCATTTGTTGTTCTTTAATGCTAGCCTATGTTAGCTTTCTAAATAGTTAATATTTAAGTTACGTATTGCCACGCGAAAACCTCTCTTTTTCGGGATCGCAAGGTTTTCGCCCCACGTTCGGGAGCCACTTGCCACGCGCAAACCTTCCTACCCTTTTAATTTTTTCAATAAACACAACCTTTTGTTGTTAACTTTAACACTTTTCCTCATCAAATAACACCCAAGTGTTTTCAGGCCTTATTTGACGTTGTTCCGTTGTACTACCTACCCCGTGAGAACAATTTGAGAGGTTTGGCGAGGGCAAGAAAAGGAAAACTTTTTGTTTCCTATTCTTAAGTTTTTTAAATTTAAATTATTTAGACCTTTTTTGTCTTTTGTGTAGTACACTAGCTCAATTCTAGACTCTTTTTCGGGATCGTTCCCTTTGGAGTTAAATTTGTAGTGATCCGTGAATAACTCACCTGCTGACTTAATTACACTAGAGCACTGAATGGTTTTAGGATTAATTTGATTGGATTTGTAAATTATATATTCAAAAATTTTCTACTGAAAACTCAAAAACGATTTATTTTTTAACATAAATCCATTAACTTTGAAACAACAAATTATTATTTTCAAAAACACAATGAATTTTATTTTATTAATCTTTAACTTATAATTACATATATTGAAAAGTAGCAAAGTGATTAATTAATTTATTAATTAAAATTTGTATATTAATGATTATATTATTTACATACGACGATTTGCCATTGTGAGTAATGAAATTTACTAAACGAGTTTACTTTATTCACTTTCCCCAGAATCTACTTGAATTTAGTTATTTAGTTTATTTTAATTTATTTATTATTTTGTAAAAAAGGGATTTATTTAAAATTATAAGTAACAATGATCGTTTGCCACTTACAGAACACAAGAAGTTCGACGCGTAATTCCTTCTGTTGATTTCCAGCGATTTAAAGTTGTTCTCCTTGGTCCCCAGAATGGTTTCTTCGGCTTACAGTTGTCTTCTCCTGGACTTAATTAAAGTTGTCCTCTCCCAGTTGATTGTAGTATCTTTTGGCAAGATAGGCCGTTTATATGGATATTCTTCTCCCGAAATTATCACGACCCGACTTAGCTTTAGGCCGGAGCTAGAAACGTAACGCACCCCGAGAACTGATCGCCCTTTGACTTTCTCTAAGTACCCTCGGAGCTTGGTCAGATGTCTTCTCGTCGGCGTTCCGTGCTAAAACTGATGTTAAAGGGGATGCAGGCTTCTATCGTCGACTTTTTACTTGTCAAACCAGCATCTTCCTCTATGTAACAAGAAATCCTGGTTTCTTGCTTTAGAAATATATTTTTTGGTCTTAATATATTTCCTGATTTATTTGATGAATTTTAGTGCCTTTATTTCCCATCGATTAGGCCTAATTTAATTATTATCTTCATTTATTGAATTTCAATGTTTTGCTCTTCGTAGTGGATCCGGTGACGTCACTTCCCCTCGCAGCCTAGACCTTGGGTGCCTGTATGAACTTGTCGATTGACAATTTTTGCATTGATTTCACCCAAACTCTATAACTTCTTTTTGCGTGGTCGGATTTTGATTTTGTTGACTTCTATGGATTGGTTGACGTTTTCTGGTTTCCCTGGAATTCGAATGGTGTTTCTACTCCTCTTCATTCTTGAGTTATAGACTTCGTTAATTTTGCTTGAATTTTGAAATTTATTTCCTGTAAATTTGAAATTTTCCATTTTTTCTTGCTTGTATCCTCTTTGGTTGGTCTTGAAACGCGTAAATCTGGTGTTGGTTTTTTGATAGCTTGTTTGGTTGTCTAGTTATTCAGCTTGTTGTTACTCTAATTGGCTTCGTTTGGTTTTCGGCGTCTCATTCCCCCCCTTTAAAGCTCTTTTCATATCTCACATGGCATTACAATTTATTACACACATATATACTCTATTTTATCAATATTTCCCTTTTATTAATCTCCCTTGTATTTATTATGAATTAATAAAAATTTTTATTAATTTATTTTATCTTTACAAAACTATTTATTTATTTATATTGAACTTTGGCTTGATTATGCCCTATTATTAACTCTATTAAATGCTATTTTTTATGATTTAATTACATTTGAACTTTATGAGTTATTAGCCTTTTTATGCCCAAGAATGACTTTACACTTTATTTTTAAGCTATAAAACTTTATAACTTTATATTTTTTATTACTTTATTTTCTTAACCCTTTTTAACTCTACAAATGACTCTACTTCGTTTTTGGATTTTATTCAAATTCTGCAAAATCGATTTGTTTACGCTTACATTTTTGTCTATAACTTTTTAACAAATTATCATAACAAAATTATTTTTATTACTCCTTGCTTATTTAACTCTCCTTTCAACATAAATCTAATAATAACAACTTTTTTTTATAAAATTATAAACCCCTATCTTTCAATGCTAATTCATTTCTACCAAATTTAGACAAGACTGGACAAGTCAATTCCTGTCAGATCCTGCAAGGTTTTTGTTCGACTTTGTCGCTAAAGCCTACGTCATAGTCTGCACTCATTTAACCAACACAATTTCAAAAACTATTACTAAATACTATTTTCACATTGGAAACTACTTTTTTATCTTAATTTTGGGCTTTTCTGACACCCTTTGGCTTTAATCCTTTGTTATATTGACTTTGAATTTATCTTAATTAATGTAATTAATTAACCCCAATTGGATCGGTCGATTGGCCGTTCCAATTATTCCCCCCCTTTAAAAACTGATTTTAATTCTTACAAATCTGTTTTAGTAACACTTTCTTATACATTTTACTTTATACAATATTTCCTTAACCTAACATTTATACAAATTTCCACGTACCTTTCGTACACCTTATGTCCACCTTAGTCCACTTTTGTCCTAAATACACATTTATAACACAATTTTATATATTCACAACATCTGGTTGTATTTGGCCTTGCTATCTGAAACACATGTCTTAATACTATTTCCTTAACTACTAACAATTAATTGTAGCAAACAATCATGTTAAGTAAAATGAAAAAACCCATGACCTACTGCCCCTTTCAAAACTCACAATGTATTATTACTTTGCAATGACTTTAAAAGGTTCAACATAACAACTCCAATCTGTCTACCAACGCTTTCTGTCTCTCCCCTCGATGTTTCTCGGTGGTCATGTTCTGCGGAAATTGTTATTTACCCAGTAGCATTATGAATGTTAATGGCTTTCCTTTCTTTCCTATTTCTCATCGCTTCACTGCGGTGGGTCGGCGACTGGTTGTGTTATGCAGGATGTTGATGTTTATGTTTTGCGGATGTTTTTATTTTGGTTTGACGGATGTTTTTTGTTTACTTCCACTTCCTTGCTGCTGGCCTAGTTTTCGAAGACTGGTCTCCCTTCTGCACTTCGATTGTCACTTGCCTATGAATTGTGTTATTTACAAGTTTATTTACACTATTGTTTTCATCTTAGTTCTTGGCTTGTTTCCGAATTTGTTTACTACACAGTACTTCATTTTAGTTTTTGGTTTGTTACCGAACTGGTTCACTTTGCTGTATTTCATTTTAGCCTTCGGTTTGTTTCCGAACTTGTTTACCTTACTGAACTTTGTTTTTTGAATAGGTTTCCTCACCTTAGTATTAATTCCACGTTGGCTATTTCTCACAAATCTCCCTTTTTTAATTACTTGCTTAATTCTCCTTTTATTTATTTCTATTGATTTACAGACCTTTTGTGTTAAACCCCCTTTGCTTTCACGTATCTCTTTCAACGTTTCCAGCTCCCTAGATCGCAGTATTTCTGAACGATCCTTTAAGTTTTGGTTGCCCTGATTTTCTCCCTTCAGTAACACCTCACTTAAACCTTGGTTATTCCGTATCTTTTTCATCGGCTCTAACCCTTTAACACTCATCTCTCCCTTACTGAAATTTCCTAACTCATAACCTTTGGAATTTTTACGTTTGGTTTGTTCGCCTTTCCTACAATTTTGTTTTACGTCTATTTTGGTTTTAATAGACAACAGACATGCCCCTTTCTCTCGCATACCCGGATTTGGATCACCGACTTGTTGAATGATTCCACATTTCATCAAATCTCGTTTAAAGTTGTTATTAAAACGGTTTTCTTCGTCCAATCTCAATTTCTTTACTCCTATGAAATTTTTCCTCTTTCCCTCTATTTGTTTAACGCTTTGTTTACTTTTAGCTTCCTCCTTTGTTTTAAAATTAACTTTTATTTCTTCCCCTTTAATTATGACTTTTAAAAATTCTTCTTCTAAATTAATTTTTGCTTTTAGCCTATTTAGCATATTACATCCTAATATAGCTTTAGTTGTTAATTTTGGCACTATTAAGAAGATACCTTCTATTGTTTTGCCTGCAAAGTTTATGGGTATCATTGTTTGTTTGGCTACCCTTACTCTCCTATTTCCTATTGCCCCTACTACCTCTACATTCATTACTGGTAGCTCTAAAAATCTATAACCCTTTATTTTTAACTGCTCAAAATACTCCGCTTGAATACATGAATATTCTGCCCCCGTGTCCAGTTCAAGACACAATGAACTTTCATGAATTTTGACCTCTACCTCCGGACATTTGATCTTCCCTTTTGGTAAATAGGTGTTATTCGGCTCTTCTAATAACTCTTCCCTAATATTCAATGAAATATTCTGCAGTTTAAATTGTAAATGGCTCATTTTATTTTTTATTCTCGCGGTCCCTGATTCCGTATATTTATTTTGTACCTTTGATTCCAATCTTTCATTCCCAGAGACCAACTTCGTTAGTTTTTTGGACTAGGTTTGGAATTTTGATTAGATGGAATAGGTTTCTTAGGGTACTGGGTTTGGCTTGTGCTAGGTTGATTCTCATAGGATCTGGGGTATGGGTGTTTAGGAAGGTTTCCAGAGTCCGTATTACGCGTTGGTTGCCTGTCTAGGTTCCCTTGGTTTCGCGGATATTCGTCTCTAGTGTCTCGCCTGTTTTCCCTCTCCATTGCCTCAAAAGCTCTTAAAAGTTCTATAGCCTCTTCAAAACTTTCGCTTGGCTTTCCTACGCTAGCTACCCGTATTCTCTGGTCAAAATGCCTCAACAATCTATTTATTACAAATTTCTCCGGAATAGCAGGTTCTAAATACCGGGCCTTTGTTACCATTTTACAAAAATATTCTACTCTTGTCATAGAACCGCGATCATTATATCTCCCATTCTCTATTTGATTTCGCAAAATTTGTTGTGCCTGGTAGCCCCAGAAATTCTCTAAAAATTTTGCTCTAAATTCCCCATAGTTTGTGCTATCCCTCTTTACAATGGACCACCAATCTATTACTGCACCTCGCAAGTATCTCTCGATTACTTTTAACTTTTCTTCGCCTTCTAACAAAGGGTCTATCTCATTAAAAAGGTCTTCCATATCCGTTATAAACTTCATGGGACTTTCCTTTGGTGTGCCCCAAAATTCTTGGACTTTGTGCTCCCCTTCTTTACTAGCATGGATATAAACTACGCGCTTTTCTGCCCCTGCCACACCATGGGCTGTGCTAGAACTCCTAACCCTTTTTTCTAACGCTTTAACTGTCGTTTCTAATTTCTTTTCATTCGCGTTTACTTCTTCTATTCTATCCCTATTTGTTCTTCCTAACTCTTTAATCTGTACAATGTCTTCTTTTATGTCTGCTATCTCTACTTCGCAATGGTCTACTCTGCCCTGAATAAATTCCATCCCTTTCTGTACCTCTTCTCTTATTCCCCCTACGGCTCCTAAAATTTTATCTTCGCGTTCTTTCTCCCTAGCTTCGCGTTCTTTCTCCCTAGCTTCGCGTTCTAATTTTTCAGCTACCCTTTCCTGCTCTTTTACTTTTTCCCTAGCTTCGCGTTCTAATTTTTCAGCTACCCGTTCTTGCTCTTTTAGTAACTCCTTAGCTTCACGTTCTTTCTCCCTATCCTCCCGCTCTTTCTCTTTGGCTAACATTACTTTTAACAATTTTTTAATCTCCTCTTCCTCCCCTTTTTTCTGTCCGCTTGGAGTTGCCATTTTTTATGATTTTAAAAAATTTGTTAAA